>PVJN01003710.1:0-97910 GCA_004026805.1 Lasiurus borealis | reverse complement strand
AATGGACCTTCACTTCTTGTCGACAATTAGATTTGTAAATATATTTTTACAAATTTTAGACTTAAATTACCAAGACCACAGGCACACAGCCCTTGTACCCTAATAAGCAGACCAGCATTTGTAGACTTTTAAAAGGAATGTAAAAAGAGAAGGCAAAACTAACAAGGTCCATTCATATTCTTTTTTCTAGCTTCCAACTGGACTGCCACCATTCGAGTAGCACATTGTATCTTCAAATATAAATTAAAATATATTGGATTTTTTTGGTCTGAACTCTGTTTCACATCTTTGCAATGTAGCCACTTAATTTTTCAAGGTATATCAAAGGTTGATTAGCTGAGGTACCACAATACTCAAAACTATTTAGACACTTACAAACTAGACTAGAGGCCTGATGCAGGAAATTCATGCACTCAGGGGGTGGGTCCCTCAGCCCAGATTGTGAGAGGGCACAGGCCAGGCCGAGGGACTCCACCAGCGCACAATCAGGGCCAGAGAGGGACACAGGAGGTTGGCTAGTGAGGGAACACTCCAGGGCCCATTTCACTCAGTCCAGATCGGCCAGACCCCAAAAACAAGCTAATCTACCAGTTGGAGTGTCTATCCCCTGATGGTCAGTACACTTCATAGTGACTGGCCGACCTGTCGACTGTCTGCCTCCTGGTGGTCAGTGTGTGTCATAGAGAGCGATTGATCATTTTAGTATATTATGCTTTGATTGGTTGAATGGATGACCAGATGACCTACCACTTAGCATATTAGGCTTTTTATTATATAGGATGCCAATTCATGGATTTATACTGGAGAATGTTTTCACTGGACAGAAGACCAACATGCAGCATTCATCAGGGCAATTTCTTAGTGTTACAAAGTACATGCGAAAATGAATTACTGGTTTAAGTTCTGTGTGTAGCATGAAAAGGAACTACACTATTCTGAGAATTATTTTTTCCACATCCTAGAAAAGTATAACAAATTTTTCCTAACCAGTAATAAAGCAATCCTCTATTAGATTAAAATACCTACTAATTCACATGCAAAGTCTGAGAAATGCTAAATAAACCCCCCACAAGACTTGCTAATCCATTTTTCTTTTCTTTTGACTCCATGATGACTACTTTTTTTCTTTCTTTAGACAGAGTATAATTTAGATTACTAAACTCTTTAACTTTAGTATAGGCCTGAAAGTAACATCAAGCAAAAAAACTGGAGGCAGTAGTTCTGCATAAGTTGAACTTTTAATTTCACTCTCACAGATAACTTTAGGACAATATAACTCCTTCTATTAACAATGTAACACTACAAAATATGTTTAAACAGGAGTTACTATTTTTAGTTACTCTCTTTAAAGTTATAAAAATACAAAGTTAAATTTCAAAGCAAAAATGGTGGTCATATAGAGCACCAACTAATTAACAATTATTTTAAATTATCCTTCTCAAAAATATGCTCTTACCTACCTAATTTCTTTTAATCTTTCAACCTTAGCTGCTAGATTTTTCATTCTGGTACCTACATGAGTCTTCAGAGTGCTTTTTAAATGTTTAGTTAAATCCATGATGGTTGCTTTCTCTTGCTGAAACAAAGAACAAGCACATCCTAGTGAACCAAAATAGGAAACTGTATTTTTACAGTTATTTAGATTATTTTTAGAAATAATTAAAATTTTAAAGGTTAAAAAATGTTAGGTCACAGGGTAGTAAACAATGATTTTCCTACTAGTTGGGATTTGAAAAATATAATCTATTACAGTCTTCTGCCTTCATACAGAGTAGACTCGTACAGTGGAACTTCGGTTCTCAAACTTAATTCTTTCTGGAATGCTGCTGTTCAAGAAGCAATTTGTTCCAAAACTGAATCAATTTTTCCCATTAGAAATAATATAAATTAATCCATTCCAGAACCACAAATGATTCCCTGTTTTAACCATTCTTATATACAGTACATGTCTAAAAAACCTATCTTTTCTTAAATTTAGTGAACCATACCAGCCTTAAATGAATCACTTTCAGCACTTGTTCCAAAGGTGTCTTTTAGGAGGTCGGCATACAGCACCTTCACTTTTTCACATATCATTGCCTCTAAATTGCTGTCACTGGCCAAATGCTTTGCATTTGTCCAAATCAACAACAATTTCCTATCTCTTCAATTGCCTGTGATTGTTGCTTTGTGAGCACTTCTGTACCCTTAGCAAAAATTAGCACTTTCAATGGCCTCTTTGTTTTAAAATTGTGCTAATCATTTATTTCACCAGAAACAAAATTCACTCCTTTGTTTGTAGTCTGAGAGATGCTTTTTGCATTGCTGAGGGACTGGCATGAAAAGGTTGTCACTCGAAAACTAAAGTTTTGTTCAACAACCAAGTCATTTTTTCCATAAACAACTTGGTTGAGACCGAATTGCTTGAGATAGAGACACTAGAGAACAAGTTTTGACTGTATTTCAGAAGCCAAATAGAAACAAAATTTCACACACTGTATGCCTTAATACTTTTAAAAACATAAATGAAAGATCATCCTAGAAACAAAATGATTATCAATGACAATTTCTTTTCTTGAAAGTCTTATGTCATTCTGCATTACTAAAGAACCAAAAAATATCATTTCCCAGACCCAAACTAGATTAAACTCTCTAAGTGGTATCTCAAAAATATGTCTACCATGATTATCCAAAATAATGTATAGAGTGGTAATATGGATAAAGTACTGATAATTTTATTCTAGCACTAATATAAACTAAGTATTATATAAACATAGAACTTTTATTCAATATTTAAACAACATGCTCTCCAGTCCTCACATCCTTTTGGTTAAATAGAGTGCCAGCCCTGGCCCATATGGCTCAGTTGGTTGGATGTCACGCCATGCATCAAAAGGTTGCTGGTTCAATTCCAGTTGGGACACATGCCCAGGTTTGGAGCTCAATCTCTGGTAGGAGGTGTGCAGGAGGCAGCTGATTGATGTTTCACTTTCACATTGATGTTTCTCCCTCTTCCTTTCTCTCTCTCTAAAAATCAGTTTAAAGTATTTAAAAGAGAGAGAGAACAGTGATGCTTGTTCTTAACTGTGTTTCTATCCACTGTGTTATTAGAATAATTAAATTACATAAATCTAAAAAATAGCAGGGAGAAAATAAAAAGTTGTTAAATATTTGAAAATGTGTTTAATGCTTTCCAGAGACTCTATGAAAGCTTATATTTAATGCAAATTGCCAATGAATTACATGTAGATAAGAACTAGCCCCACACCAGACCCCCCCAACCCAGTGTTTCAGTGCCAGGAAGAAAAGTCCCCATAACTTCTGGCTGTAAAAACCAGTGAAATTGAAGCTGAGGGAGGTGGAAGGCTAATGGAGTCCCAGGCAGTTCCTCTTAAAGGGCCCCCATATGGACTTACTCACTCTCTCTGAGTTCCAGTGCTGGGGCAACTCAACTGAAACTGTCGAATTATGTGGGGGGGCGGGGGGAGGACTGTGAACTACTCTGAGAATTAAACACTCCAGAGCCTCGGTTCTCAACCTGTGGGTCACGACCACTTTGGAGGTCGAATGACCCTTTCACCGGGTCGCCTAAGACATCCTGCATATCAGATATTTACATTACGATTCAAAACAGTAGCAAGATGACAGTTACAAAGTAGCAATGAAAATAATTTTATGGTTGGGGGTCACCACAACATGAGGAACTGTATTAAAGGGTCTCGGCATTAGGAAGGTTGAGAACCATGCTCCTATTTTGATCAGTTTTACATCCTGAGTCTCTACTACATTCTCATCATAAATAACAGAGAAAATCCCTTCAAGCTTCCAGCAAGGAGGAGAAAAGAAACCATTTTAAGATATCCTATGCCAGTGGTCGGCAAACTGCAGCTCGTGAGCCACATGCACCTCTTTGGCCCCTTGGGTGTGACTCTTCCACAAAATACCACGGCCTGGGAGAGTCTATTTTGAAGAAGTGGCCTTAGAAGAAGTTTACGTTTAAAAAATTTGGCTCTCAAAAGAAATTTCAATCATTATACTGTTGATCTTTGGCTCTGTTGACTAATGAGTTTGCCAACCACTGTGCTAGGTCTTTCTGTAATTCTTAACAAATCTGCCCTCAGGGGAAACTTATTTAAACATAGCCTGGGGAAAAGGGAGTAACCAACTCCCTCTTTAGCCATCTGTCTTATCTAAAAGGTTTGGATGGAAAAAAGAAGCATGTGTGAAGTCTGCAGTCCAAAGGCACAGGCTCATTAAAAGACTGAAATCTTCTCAGTCATTTAAGACTATAAAACATTTCTCTTCCTTTCTCTCCTCTTCATACCTTATCACCACATTACTAAAAGCCTAGTTTTAGCAGTTCTTTTTACCTGTACATCATACCCAGCTATAAGGAAAAAATTACAAGACATTAAAAGACAAAAAAACCCAGCTGGAAAAGACAAAGCAAACATAAGAATCAGGCCAGGAATTTAAAACATGATATGATTAACATGATAAAGGCTTAATGGATAAGACAGACAACGTGAAAGAACAGATAAGCAATGGAAGCAAAGAGAAGGAAATTCTAAGATATGCCAAAGATCAAAAACACTGTAGCAGAAATGTACTAATATTTCAACAGGCTTACCAATAGACTGAATATAGCTGAGGGAAAAATTTCTTTAATCTAGGATATGTAAATCATATGTCCACTGAAGGACTTGTCCAAGAATATCCAGCCAAAACCAGTTTGGCTCAGTGGATAGAGCATTGGCCTATGGACTAAAAGGTCCCAGGTTCGATTCCAGTCAAGGGCATATATCCTGGTTGCGGGAACATCCCCAGTAGGGGGTGTGCAGGAGGTGGCTGATCAATGTCTCTCTCTCATCGATGTTTCTAACTCTCTATCCTTCTCCCTTCCTCTCTGTAAAAAATCAATAAAATATATTTTTAAAAAATAAGAATATCCACTTATCCTATCTAATAAAAGAGAAACATGCAAATTGACCGTACCACCGCTATACCAACAAGCCAATCAGGAGCAAGTATGCAAATTAACCCAACCAAGATGGTGGTTAATTGGCATATACTGGTGCAGAGCGAAGACTGAAGACAACTAGAAGGAAGCCAAGTAGTGTAGAAGGGAGGGAAGCTGTGGAGAAGCAAGCAGGGCAGGCGGATAAGGGAGGGAAGCAGGCAGGGCAATGGGTCTCTAGTTTATTCATAATAGCCAAAAAGTGGAAACTACCTA
The DNA here is from genome assembly GCA_004026805.1 of Lasiurus borealis. Lineage (NCBI taxonomy): Eukaryota > Metazoa > Chordata > Mammalia > Chiroptera > Vespertilionidae > Lasiurus > Lasiurus borealis. The sequence goes on along the minus strand of PVJN01003710.1, from coordinate 92,698 downwards.
AATGCCCGTCAACAAAAGAATGGGTACACTTTCAAATGGAACACTACTCAGCAATAAAAATGAACAAACTATTGATACACATATCATAGATAAATCTCACAAACATTAAGTGAATGAAGCAAAACACAACAGTGTGTGTATCAGAAGATTCCCTTTATATAGAGTACAGAACCCAGAAAACTATACTATGATGATATAAATCAGAACACTGGTTGCCCTGGATAGAACCGAGGATAGGCTGGAAAGAGGCACCAAGGAATTTTCTGACGTTGAAGGAAATGTTTTATATCTTCAGTACATAAAGCAGAAGACCTGTAATGTACTTATTCTCTTCATGGAAGGGGACAGAAGAACATCCCAGATTAAAGAATAAAGGCAGGTAACTAGTTTAACCTGTCAACTAGACCTCTCAAGAAAACAAACCATTTTCTAGGAAGAGACTGTATCTCTGAAATGTCCTTAGTAGGATGCCCCTAGCTAAAGAACTACCCTATTTTCTGGCATATAAGATGACTGGGCATATAAGACGACCTCCAACTTTTCCAGTTAAAATATAGAGTTTGGGATATACTTGCCCTATAAGACGACACCTGGCGTATAAGACAACTCCCAACTTTTGTTAAGATTTTCCTGGGTTAAAAAGTCGTCTTATGTGCTGGAAAATACGGTAGTTATAGTGGACAAAACCCAAGATTTATTGATTTCTCAGACAGACCTCCCTGGAGAATGTCACATACAAATTTAAGGGCTAAGGATTGAATTCAATTACCAATGGACTTAATATAAGGTGACAAGAGAAGATTTGACTTTGGGTGGTAGGCATACAGTGCAATATACAGATCTTGTAACATAGAAACCCACACCTGAAAACTCTATGTTCATGCTGACCAATGTCACCCCAATCAATTTAATAAATAAATGCTTTTTAAATTACCAATGGCCAATGATTTAACCAATCAGGCCTATGTAATGAAACCTTGATTTAAAAAAAAAAAAAAAACTCAGGATGAGGTTTCAAGGAAGTTCCAGACTGGGGACCAAGTCCATGTACTAGGAAAATGCCAAACAAGAGACATCCCTATCCCCTACTCCCAATCCTACCTCCACCACCACCCCACACCTTCCCTGATACATCTCTTCCTTTACTCAGCTGTTCAATTCTCTCTCTTTTAAGAATGTTTAAAACTTTCCATTGTTAAAAAAAGTTTTGTTTTATTTAATCCTCATCTGAGGACATGCTTAGAAAGAGGAAGGGAGGGAGCAAGTGAAGGAAGAAAGTGAGGGAAACACCTGTGTAAGGGAGAAATACCAATCAGTTGCCTTCTGTATGTGCCCCAGGCAGAAATCTAACCCAAAACCCAGGTATGTGCTCTGACAGGAAATAAAACTGGCAACTCTTTGGTCATAGCACAACGATCAATCAGCTGAGCCACTTGAACCAGGCTTAGTTAAAAGTTTTAAAAATAAATAAATAACAGGAAACATAAACATGAAAATAGTAATCTTTTAAATATGCAATAAAATCCAAAGATGATCAGTTTGGAGTATAAGAAAAATATTTCATCTATAAACTAAAATAAAGTAAGAAGGAGAGAATGAAGACGGGGGAGAGGAAGGGAAGGGAAGAAAAAGTGACAGAAAATGTAACAAGACTAGATGAATATAGAGATCCCAGTTGGTCATTCTTTACCTTACTTAAGCCAGTGAGCATACCATACCTGCAGTTCCTGGGCAGTCTGTTCTACTTTCAATTCTAATGCCTTATAACTTTCTAGAAGAACCTCCTTCTCTGTTTTAAGCTTTTCATTTTCTTCAATCAGTTTCTGGTCCTGCTTAATTTTTGCCAGGCTGACATTAGATCCTAAATTAAAGTCACCAATAGCCAAACATTCCCTGTTAAAAACAAATTCACTCATTTTAAAAACCATTCACTCATTTTAAAAATCTAAACTAATTTATGTTAGGCTTTTTATATCTTAATATATCTTACAGTTAACTTTGGAGACTACAGTAAAACTTTACATAGACTTCCACTAAAAAATATTTTCATGCAAATTAGATTTTATGACTAAAGTCATACTTCAGAAACAATGCTTCCAACTCTCAAAGAAAATATATTCCGGGTTTTTGACAGCATTATCAACTCCAGCAAATAGTAAAAAAAAAAAAAAAAACACTCTGTATCAGTTTCTTCCAATCTTCCTCACCATTGCCCCCACTCCATTTGACAGTTTCATTCCTGAAGCACTGAAAATATCCCAACAAATAGCTATATCACCTAACATATGGCATCATGACTTGGATAATGATACAGAAATATGAATGGCTTGGTACTTATAAACATCAAATGTGGATTTCCGCTTCAAGTTTCTGATTCAAAATTATGTAAAAAGTGAACTCCTTTTGTAATAATCAAGTTTCATCATAATTAGTTTTCACAGGAAGAACAAAGAGGCTCTCTTTTGATTTAAAAAAAAAATCCCTAAAACTCATTAAAATATTTCCAAAGCCACAGGAAAAACTTCAAAGTTTATTTGAAATTCTAGCTTTCCCTGAATAATTCAGATTTAGGGGGAGGTTCTATTTTTGATCAATGTATTCAAGAGAGTCGGCATGCTTATAACCCAGCAATTCCACTTCCAGGTATATATTCAAAGAAACGCAAAATACTAATTTTTTTAAAAATATGCAACCCTATATTCTTTGCAGCATTATTTACAATAGCCAGATAGGGAAGCAACCCAAGTTCCCATCAATAGAAGAGTAGATTTTAAGGTTTTTTTTTTTGTGTGTGTGTGTGTGTATACACACACACAATGGAATATTACTTGGTCATAAAAAAAGAATATCTTACTATTTGCATTAGCATAGATGGACTAGAGGGTATTATGCTAAGTGAAAGAAGTTAGATAAAGACAAACAATATATGAATTCACTTATATGTGGAATCTAAAGAATAAAATACCTATCTAAACAAACAAAACTAAAACAGGTTCATAGGTACAGAGAGCAGACTGACTGTTGCCAAAAGGGAGGGGACTTAGAGGACTGGGTAAACAAGGTGAAGGGATTAAGAAGTACAAACTGGTAGTTACAAAACAGTCATGGGGATGTGAAGTACAGCATAGGAAGTATACTCAATAATACTGTAATAATTCTGCATGGTACCAGTAGAAATGTCAGGGGAAACATTTTTAAAGTATATGATTGTCTAACCACTATGCTGTACACCTGAAACTAATGCAAAAATGATAAAGAATATAAACTGTAATGGAAAAATATAAAACAAAAAATAAGAATTTTAAAAAAGGAATTGGCATGAACAGTTGGTATATGAACTTTGAACAATTCAGTAATGATTTTCTTTCAAAGTGGCTCTTAACGAAAGTATCCCTGCCAAAGAGAATAATAATACATGTTTTAGAAAAACAGAAATAATTAGAATCATTCCTCAAAATCAATGACATAGCTAAGGACTCCAAAAACATAACCAATGAGTTCTACTATGACAAGGGCTTCTACCTGAATTAAGTATCAGGTAAGACTAAAGCCCCACCAGTCTTACTTTGGAAATGGCACATGATTTCCTACATCATTTTCATTCTTCGAGTCGAGTGTCTGCCTCCCACTTAATCGCCCCTTTGGCCTGCTGAAGGTCGACTGGTTTGATCGATGCCCCCACAGAGGAATGGGGCCTTTGAGGTTCCTGAGAACAAGCTGACCAGGATCTGGTTTTTGTTCCTCACAGATGTTAGTGCTGGAAGTGAGCTTGCATTTTTCTGCAAATCCTTTCTTCGCCACCTCTTCCCCTATATCCACAGTGCCATACTCAGCCTGAGCAATAACTGTTCCATCTTGATAGGTTGCTTTAATTCTCATTTTTATTTCCTTTTCAAAAATCAAGCTCCCCAGAAAGGTCCTACCCTAAGAAAGACAGGGGGAAAAAAGCATAAACCAGCTATACCAACATGTTATTCTTCATTTGTTTCCACCCAATGTTTGCAATAATTCTATTTTTCATTCTCAAATCTCTATAGAAGTATTCTTACCTTGTTATGCAAATATACTCCACATGTGCATGAATAATATTCCAATTATATACTTGCTGAAATAGAATACCTGAAGTATAGGCACCCATATTTATATATTTTTAATGTGTATCAATTAAATATCCTCAAATAATTTTTTAAACCAATCAGACTACTGACTATTTTGGCGCCAACTAAATATAGTGCTGGCCTCAAAAGCTACTGCACATAAAAACAGATTTTAATACCTAGAAAAGGTGCTAAAATTCAACAGAACTTTAAAAATATTTTAAAGGCAAAACCAAGTACTCTGGTTTTAAACACAAAGAAGAAGAGGAGCAAAAAAACAAAACTAAGAGCACAAAATGTCAACAATTTTCTTTAAATCAGTGGTCAGCAAACTCCGGCTGGCAAGCCACATGGGTTCTTTGGCTCCTGGAGTGTGGTGTGGCTCTTCCACAAAATCCCACAGGCCTGGGCGAGTCCAATTTGAAGAAGTGGTGTCAGAAGAAGTTTAAGTTTAGAAAATTTGGCTCTCAAAAGAAATTTCAATCCTTGTACTGTTGATATTTGGCTCTATTGACTAAGAGTTTGCCAACCGGATAACCAAGATGGCAGCATAGGTAAACACCTACACTGCTGCCTCACACAACAATTCCAAAACAACAACTAAAAGACAGAACGGACATCATCCAGATCCACAGGAAAGCTGGCTGAGTGGAAATTCTACAACTAGAAGGAAAGAGAGGGGCTCACAGAGACCCAGAGGAGCTGCAAAAAGCTGAGGTAGGAAGACGCACGCATGGATGGAGTACCTGGCTGGCTTTCTCTGGCGGGAGGGAGACGAAGACTCTCAACGGCATTGAACCTCTTATTCTTTGACACTAAATCCCACGTCCAGCTGAAACTCATACGGAGGGAGTTTGGACTGTGAAAAGGAAAAGTGCACGGAAATTTGGGGGAGTCACAGGAGGGCATAAGTCAGGCGGCGCACAAAGCACTGTGCGCAGAGGATTGACTGCTGATTGTGCGGCTGGCTTTCACAAGAAGGCGGGAGACAAAGCATCCCAACTGCGTCACTTCTAACTCCACTACACGCCAGTTTCGGGTGAAGTCCTGGGGACCCAGATTCATATGGTCCCGGAGCACAGGGGAGCCGGAAAGGCAGCGGTCTAGAGGCACTGTGAGAAAGCATGCACGCACACACAGGGACCGCTCCAGCAATTACCCAGTCAGGTGAGACTCAGGGGCCATGGAGGGCAGGGCCGACTGGAAGGCAAAGCAGTCCCTTAAGCCCTGAGACTCCACCCATCCCAAGCTCAACAGAGAGGCTTTTGCAGTTTTGCAAGTCTGGTATCATAAGGCCGAATCCAACACAGAAGTTCTACTGGCATAGTGAAAATGCCGAGACAAGGGAAGGGATCACAAACAAAAGAAATGGAGGGAAACAAACAACTGGATATAGAGTTCAAAACCATGCTTATAAGGTTTTTCAAGAATATCCTAGAAAAGTTGGATAAAGTTAGCGAGACCCAAGAGGAGATGAAAAAGGACCAACTAGAAATTAAACATACACTGAAATAAAAAATAGTATACAGAGACCTAACAGCAGACTAGAGGAAGGCAAGAATCAAGTAAAAATTTTGAAATATAAAGAAGCAGAAAACACTCAACTGGAAAAGCAAGAAGAGAAAAGAACCCAAAAATGCGAAGATAATGTAAGGAGCCTCTGGGACAGCTTCAAGCGTACCAACATCAGAATTGTGGGGGTGCCAGAAGAAGAGAGTGAGCAAGATACTGAAAACCTACTTAAAGAAATAATGACTGAAAGCTTCCCACATCTGGCAAAAGAAATAGACTTACACGTCCAAGAAGCACACAGAACCCCATATAAAAGGAATTCAAAGAGGACTACACCAAGACACATCATCATTAAAATACCAAGAGCAAAAGACAAAGAGAGAATATTAAAAGCAGCAAGAGAAAAACAGTTAATTACCTACAAGGAAGCACGCATATGACTGTCAGCTGATTTCTCAACAGAAATGATGCAGGCCAGATGGGAACGGCAAGAAATATTCAACATGACGAATAGCAAGGACCTAGAACCAAGAATACTCTATCCAGCAAAATTACCATTCAGAATTGAAGGGCAGATAAAGAGCTTCACAGGTAAGAAAAAGCTAAAGGAGTTCATCAAATCCAAACCAGTGTTATATGAAATGCTGAAAGGTACTCTTTTAGAAGAGGAAAAAGAAATAGGTAAAAGATTAAAAATTATGAACAACAAATACATATCTATCAATAAGTGAATCTAAAAATTAAGTGAATTGAAAATTTGATCAGCAAAATAAACTGGTGAATATAATAGAATCAGGAGCACAGAAAGGGAGTGGACTGATAATTCTCAGGGGGGAAGGGGGGAGGGTGTACAGGGAGAGACCGGACAAAAATCATATACCTATGGATGAGGTCAATGGGAAGGAGGTAAGGATAGAGGGAGGGTTGGGAGCCGGTTGGAGGGGAGTTATGGAGGGGAAAAAAGAGAAACAAATGTAATAATCTGAATAATAAAGATTTAATTTTAAAAAGTTTGCCAACCACTCCTTTAAATCAATAAATTGAATTTACAGAATATGAGACGTTAGAAATTCCTAAATTCAAAACTCTCTTAAACTGAATTTTGTTTAAGGGCATAACACTTGTACAACTGGTATATAAGAAGCTATATGAGTAATTATGTATTTGCTAACTTCTAACTAATTATCCATCCTGTGCACTAAGCACAAATATACTTAAGACATATTTTGGAATGGTGGATATTTTGAGATTTGATTTTAATTAGGACCTGCTTATAGCTCAAAAAATATTAAAATTCTTAAAAATACCTTGATATACTAACCACCAAGAGAACCCTGAACTTGGAATACAATTTAATTAAATTGTAAGACTACCCCTGAAATTATCAGATGTATTCCAGAATTAACCCAAAATTTAATGGAAATGAATACAAACAAGAATCTAGATTAGCGGAATATCACTGACAATTACCACATCAAACAATATGAGCCTCAGACAAAATGATAAAATTGGATTAATTTACAACTTTACTAATTTCAAATGTCTGATATATATGAGCAGGACTAGGTTAAAGTTCACTTTTACTTACATACTGTCTCAAAACCCAAAGACAACAAGATCATTTTCTCCATCATATATGAGACTCCCCTCTTAAGCTTTCATAACCAAAAAAAAAACAAAACTATTCATATTTATTATGTAAATACTAGAAACCTGGTGTACACATTTGTGCCCTGGTGGGGCTCCTCAGCCTGGCCTGTGGGGATTGGGTGAAATCAGCTCTCCAACATCCCCCGAGGAGTCCCAGATTGTGAGAGGGCGGTTCTTGGGTGACGCACCCTGGAATCGGGCTCCCTCCACTCTGGTTCCAGGTGGGTCACCTGAGAACCACAGTCACCACAACTCGGCAGCTCCTGCATTGAGTGTCTACCAGCTGGTGGTCACTGTGTGTCATAGCTACCAGTCGGACACTCGGATAGTCACTTAGGCTTTTATATTTATAGATATACACATATATACCACTTTTATCAGGAATACCAACAAATGTACCTAGCAAAAGATGAGCACAAACATGTTATTACATAATTGCTTTTGAATCATTCTATAATTCATTTTTTTATTATTTATATAATCTTTTAAAGAAAATTAGTGAAATTTAACTACACTTATATTTTGTTTTACTTCCATTAACAAACAATATTTAAAATCTATGACTTGCCTGATCAAACTGGTTAACTTCTTGGCCAGAAGGAATTTGTAGTCCCCAAAGTCTATACTTTTTGGCAACACTAGAAAATTGCAGATCCAAAGGAATCTCCACTATATCAGATCGATTTAGAATTTCAGTATTTCCATAGTCAATGTATCTCACCAGACACTGGGAGGAAAAAATGAAACAAATGCTAATAAGAAATTAAATATCTCAAAGAAACCACCAAAATTTGCTGCTTTCTATTAATTACCTATAAATCAAGATAGCATTTTACCTCAAACTGGCAAATAAGAGCTCCAGCAATATCCTCAAAATAAGGAAAATCTATAGTCTAGCGAGAACCCAGTGATTTCTATATTTGGTATCAAACAGTACTACTTCCAACAGTACCATTTCTCATTTTAGATTTGTTTTTAAACAACTGGCATTAAATAAATATAAATCTATGAACTGAGATATACAAAAAGATAAAAAATTATTTAATATATTATTAGACAATCTGGAGTAATTATATGACAACATAAATTCAGAAGAATGTTCCTAAATCTGACCTGGATTGCTTTTTTAAGCAATTCATTTCTTTTATATTCACTAGGTTAAAAAAAATTAAAAATGTATGTTTTAATCTATTTAAAAACTCCCTGAACCAGATCTTATTACCACTATGAATAATCAATGAAGAGTTAAATAAGCATTAGATTTTAGAACCAGAATTAATATTCCTCAGGGGAAAAAAAATGAACATTTATTCCTGCCTTTTCATCGCTGATGAGTTTCACTATTTTGCATCTGTACCAACATTTATCTTCAGAAAATAATCCACCATAAATCTATAAAGAGAAAAAGAAAGTATAATTATTTGGAATTTTAATTAATCAAAGCATGTTAAGTATATTAAAACAGTGGTTACCACTTAACTATATGTCAACAAGTACTTTATTTATATCTTATTTTATTCTCACAACAACCTGAGCAAGCAGGAACTATGTTTCACCATTATACAGCTTAAGTCATAAGCCAATCAATGATTCTCATCATTGATGTTTCTCCCTCTCTCTTTCCCTTTCTAAAATCAATAAAAAACATATTTAACAAAGAAATTAAATGTCAGACAGAACAACAAATACCTGTAATTTCACTTATATGTGCTAGTTAGCAGCAGAACCAGGATTCAAACTTAAGATCTCTGACTACAGAGTCCATTATGCTATTCTGCCTTTCAAAGAAAAGGGATGAGGTTGGGGAGGGAAGGAAAGATTTAAAAAAAAAACTGAAAAAGGCGGTACAAATTAATATTTTCATATTCTTTGGAGATAAAGGCACCATATTAATTGGGACATTAAAAGAGCCAATACAAAGAAACAACCCAGGTATCCACTGATATATAAACAGATAAGGAAGATAGGTAATAATATACATACAATGGAATATTACTAAGCCATAAAAAATGAAATCTTGCTATATGCAACAGCATGGATGAACCTAGAGGGTATTATGCCAAGTGAAATAAGTCAGACAACCTGGCCACTGGTGGCTCATTGGTTGAGCATAGACCTATGAACCAGGAAATCACAATTCAATTCCCCGTCAGGGCACATGCCCAGATTGTAGTCTCCACTAGGAGAGAAAGCCAATCAATGATTCTCATCGTTGATGTTTCTCCCTCTCTCTGCCTCTCTCTTTCCCTCTTTCTAAAATCAATAAAAAACATATTTAACAAAGAAATTAAATGTCAGACAGAATGACAAATACCTGTAATTTCACTTATATGTGAAATCTGAAAATCCAAACCAACCAACCAGGAAGAGACTCACAGATACTGAGAACAAACTGATAGTTGCAGGGGTCAGGGAATGGGCAAAAAAGGTGAAAGGAACTAAGAAGTACAAACTTCCAGTTATAAAATAAATCATGGGGATGTAATGTACAGCATAGGAAATATAGTCAATAATATTGTAATAGATGGTTACTAGACTTAATGGTGATCACTTCATAAGCAAAAAATGTTATATGTCTATGTTGTACATCTGAAACTAATAGATTGTACATCAATTATACTTTAGTTAAAAAATGCACAAGCATCAAAGATTTGAAATCATGCTGTTTTAATATAGGAAAACATAACTGACACAAGTAATTGCTCTTTAATCAAAAATAGTCCAAGCACATGCCACTTAAGTCTAATTCTTAATTATGCTGGGATCCATATGTCAGACCAGCCAAGAATGGTTTTTATACTTTTTATTTATACTTTTTATTTTGTATACTAGAGGCCCAGTGCACATGGGGGTCCTCAGCCTTGCCTGTGCCCTCTTGTAATCCATGGCCCCTCAGGGGATGTCAGATAGCTGGTTTTGGTCCAATCTAGACTAGAGGGACCCCAACCCCCAGAGGCCTAATCTGAACAGGAGGATCCATACAGGAGGGAGCCCAATCCTGTGCCTCGGTTGTTGAGTAACTTAGGCTTTTATATTTATAGACTAGAGGCCTGCTGCATGAAAATTCGTGCAAGGGTAGGTCTGTCTTCCTTCCCCCAGCTGACAGCACCAGCTTCCCTCCAGCACCCAGGACCTGGGCTGTTTCCGTCTGGCCAGCAGCAGGCACCCAGGACCTGGGCTTTGCTCCAGCCCCAGCTTCATCCAGAATGATATCTGGAAAGATGTTGGTCTAATTAGCATATTATCCTTTTATTGTTAAAGATAAGAAGTTTAGAGCCCTGACCAGTATGCCTCAGTGGATAGAGCATCAGCCTGTGGACTGAAAGGTCCCAGGTTCGATTCCGGTCAAGGGCATGTACCTTGGTTGCGGGCACATCCCCAGTAGGGGGCGTGCAAGAGGCAGCTGATCATGTTTCTCTCTCATCGATGTTTCTAGCTCTCTCTCCCTCTCCCTTCCTCTCTGTGAAAAATCAATAAAATTTATTAAAAATAAAAAAGAAGTTTAGAGCTATTGAGTAAAGTTAAATCAGATAATATATTTAACACCAAACTATCATTTATTTTAAATTTATATTTTAATTTAATTATCCTCCTATATAATAAAAGAGCAATATGCAGATTGACCAAATGGCAGAACCAGTCGCTATGACGCACTGATCACCAGGGGACAGAAACTCAATGCACAAGCTGCCCCCTGGTGGTCAAAGCACTCCCACAGGGGGAGCACCACTCAGCCACAAGCCAGGCTGATGACTGGCGAGCACAGTGGCCAGCTTCCATGGTAGTGCTAAGGATTTCTGACTAACGGCTGAGGCCTGGAGCAGGTCCAAGCCATTGTCAAACATCCACCAAGAGCTCCCAACTGAGAAAGGGCACAGGTCAGGCTGAGGAACCCGCCCCCCTGCCCACCCAGTGCACGAATGTCATGCACTGAGCCTCTAGTGTTTAATAAAAGAACAAAAAGAAAAATTTACATATTTTAAGTCAATTTCTCAACTCAGCACCACTGACATCTGAGACAGGATAATTCTTTGCAGGGTGGTGTTGGCTGTCCTATCCATTGCAGGATGTTTAACAACATCCTCCTGGCCTTTACCTACAAGATACCAGTAACACCCCCTCAGTTGTGACAACCTAAAAGGTCTCCAGATACTGCCCAAGTCTCCTTGGAATTAAGAAAACAAAATCACTCCTGGTTGAAAACTGTAGGGAGTGGCTATAGATTTAAGCCTAAGACTGACCTGCTAAGCAAAGCCACAAACAAGTACCAGTTTAGAGGGCACAACCCTCTTAGCATCATTAAGCTTGACCTTAAGACACTCCTTAGATCCTATCTGGGTAGCTAATGGGCTGTGGGAGGTGTAGCAAGTGCAGCCAAAACAAGTGAAACTCAGAAGAACATTGTAACTGTGGTGACCACTACCTTGTTTACCTCTGACTATAAAATAAAGCATCAGCTTGCCTTCTGGATCTTTCTCAGTGGCCTTAGACAGGCACAGGAGATCCACCTAGACCCAGCTTATTCTCTTTATTATCTGTCTTTTCTACATCCTTTGCTGTCCTCCCTCAGGCTCGCCGAACCATTGGCTGCACTGACACGACACTAAAAACCACTTTAAATCATTCATTCTCACTGAGGAAAATATCCTCAAAGAAGTTAAAACTGGTTCTTGGGGTGTGGGGAGGCATCATAGATATTACAATGCTTTGTAGCCCTCCAAAGTTCAACCTACCTAACAACAAAAATAGCTCTATAGTATATCTGTAACGTTTAAATGTCTTGGAGGGAAGAACCATTAGGAGGAAAAATGCTTTAGAAGGGCATAACGAAAAAAAGGTTGAATGACAGAATAAGACTAATTTTAAGCATATCACTCTGAACTAGAACAAATTCACAGATTTTAAAGCAAAAGGAATAAACCGTGTGAAACTTTAAATTCTTAATTCCACAAGGCAACAAAGTACAAGTCAATTGAGACACATGGATATCTACCAAAGCAAAGGCTCCAAAGAACAGGTGTGATCAAATAGCATTTGACTGTGGTTCCCTCAGCTAACATTCACCTGGAAGGCAAGAGAGGGCATGCATGGCATGGTACCCTCTCCCAACCATCTCACTTAATTTTCCAACAATCAAACAGATTTAGTAGTAAAAATAGCTGATAATCTACAGTCTTATTCAATTCCAAACTTTACAAAAGGTCACATTATCTTGTAATCTATCTATCTATCTATCTAAAACCCTAATATGCAAATAGTGCAAACAGCGGAACAACCAAACAACCAGTTGCTATGATGTGCACTGACCACCAGGGGGCTCACGCAGACCATGGCGGGCATAGACCGCAGGGGTATGGTGGAGCAGGGCTCCGGTTGCTGTCATTGGGGGGAGCCTGTGGTGGTTACTGAAAATTCTTTGCTCCCTCGCACCACAGTCCTACGGGCACTCAGATCTGCTGCTGGCACCAGCCCTTCTCGCACCCGCTGCGAACTCTGGAGCTGCTGCTTGCATCCACTGCTAGCGCCTGGCACCAGCCCCAATCACTCAGTGTCATCAGTGGATGCAAGGGGCAGCTGCCGTCCCAATCACCCCTGAGGGCTTCTCTACCTCCCCCAGTTCCTGAGAGGTAATTAGGGCAGCAGGCGCCCTCAGCACATGGGAGCGGTGGAAGCGGGAGTGGGGCTGCGGCAAGGGGGGCTGGGTAGGGGCGTGAGGGAGAGGCCAAGATTCACCCCTGTGCCCACTGCAGCCTCACGGCCCACATTTCCTTTCAAGGTGCCCAAATGTGTCCACTGGGCCCCTAGTTATACTAATAAAATAAACAACTGGATATAAGACAGGTGGCAGAAATGGTATGTCATTGCAACTCAGTCTAGGTAAAGGTGGGGACACTTTGTATCCAGGAATAGAACTGGGACCCAACCAATTTGAGGAACCTGAAGTTATCATCATAAATTCGAGTCTACCCCAAACAGATTTGTCTTTAAACATAGTCTCACTGTGCCCGGTTTCAAGCTTCTCTCCAACTCAACTATTCATAGCTCATGACCTGCTTACATGGTGAGGAGAGCCACTCAATCACTAAAGAAAATTTATAAAGTATAATCATTCATGGGTAATCAGAGATGACTGAGTAATCATTTATAAGTCTATTATTGAATTTTAAATTTTTTTTTAAGCAAGTAGTTGATTTTGCATTCAACAGAAGAAAAGCAGCTGTCTCCTTTTTAACACTATCAAACATAGTCATAAACTACAAGGATGCTTTAAAAAAACTAAAAACTTTACAAATTGCATGCATTTCCTTCTCCGTTCTGATTCTCAACTCCAAGCTACACTATTTCCTTCCTTAAATCTATCATAAATTTCTTTTCACACATTTTTATATATGTCATTGGGGTTTAAAATTTTTTAAATAAAACTATAGAGGCATATTATTAGAAGAAAATCAAAGTATATTGAAAAAGGTAAAGAATAAGACTTCCTTCCCAACCCTCTTCAACATAAGCCTCTTGAAAGTAATTTTACTTTTACACTAATGCTCCATATACACTAGGATATACGTTCATACATTTTTTACACAAATGAGCTAATTTTACAGACGCTATTTTGCACCTAATTCCATATTAAAATACAGACATATACCTCTCATTTAACTAAGCAAGGCACCCAACGGACAAAATTTAAAGAAGCACTCACTCACTCTGAAGTACCAACTCTGCACTTGCGTAAGTGCCTCCTTAAATTTCACACAAGGACTCTATTTTGTTCACCAGTGTATACTCAATGCTTAACATAGTGCCTGGCACATAGCAGATAGTCCATAAGTATTTTGAAAGAAAAAACTTACTGTGACTACAGTTTATACATATTCTAAAAGTTTGCCTCTTCCTTTAAAATATATCAAAATTTTCAAAAACTATAAAATTTAACATATAGGAAAGATTAACATGGGGTAATTATATCCAAAAATATGACTCACCTTCTTTAGATCAAGATTCCCAAAAACTGAATTGGCATGAGGACAAACTTCAGACAGTGAACAACCAATCTTCATAATATCCTCATTTCTACTGATACTCTAGAAGGAAGAACAGATATAGTGGTCAGTAAAATATTACTTGATAGTGTTATCCAATTGAAGGTTCTACTAAGCATAATACTTAAAGTATTTTAGAGCATTGGAAATTAAATCAAATTCTTGTGTCGATTTTTCATAATTCAAATGAGTTCTTTGTAAAAAATGGGACTAGGCTATAGAAAACGTTTACTTCCCAATGAGTTCAAATTACTTGGAATACAAACCAAGATACCAAATATTATTAATATGAAGAGGTAAAGTTAATATGGAATTAAAGTTAAACAATTGTTTCTGGATTTTACTTTAAATAAAACGTTAATTGCTCAAAGTGGATAGCATATTTTGCTCTAATGACTTAAGTCTTCTCACATATTTGTTGAGTAAATGAAACATGAAAACATAATTTCAAAAGTATACATTTCCCTGTACACAATTACTGTAATCTAGTTAGTAAATTCATTTCTTATGGATTCTTGGGATAACAGTTTGAAATTAGGTATGTACTAGGATTGAACAAATAAATAAATACACTGTAAATGAGCAGAAATTACAAATAAAGTTAAATAAATGTACAGCGTTAGACTAGAACAGAAGGTATGAGTGAACTCCTAATATATGTTATTGGTGCATGTGTGTGCATTATGTTTGTATATATTTGTGCTTATGTGAAAGACACACACAGAGATAAAGAGAAATATAGATGTGTATATAAGTGAGTGGGTTCTTACTAGAAGCCCGGAGCACGAAATTCATTCACGGGTAGTCCCTACGCCTGGCCTGAGATCAGGGCCATCTTCCCTGGCTGCTTGCAGCTGGCCCTGCCCCCTGCTGCCACCCACCTCCAGATCCCCTTTCACCATCTGATGATTGGAGCCTGATGGCTGGGGGAAGGGACCAAGAGGTAGGCCATTCCCGCCCTCCCGCCAGCCTCACCCCCACTGTGGGTTGCCCTCTATGTGTGGGGTGACTGGTGGGGCAGGGGCCTTGGCCTAGTAGCACCCACCCCCAGTTTCCTGTCTGCCATTGGGCAATCGGAGCCTCCTGGCCAGGGACAAGGACAGAGAGGTGGTCAGTGCGCCTCACAGTGACTGGTCGAGTGGTAACTCAGGTCATTCTGCTGTTAGGAGTCAATTTGCATATTACCCTTTATTAATTAGGACAGAAGCCCAGTGCATGGTTGGGGGCCAGCCAGACTGCACTGATGGGGCCCTGGATCAGGGTGGGGGTCCCTGCTGGGGTACAGGACCGGCCAGGGGAAGGGACCACAAGCAGTTTGCAGGCTGGCCCTGCCCCCGATCAGAGTGGGGATCCCTGCTGGAGAGTGGAGCTGGCCAGGGCAAGGGACCATGGTCATTTTGGTCTCTGATCGTTCCACTGTTTCCATCATTGGGCTTTTATGATGTAAGATATCTTTTCTAGCTCTGTCCACTGAGAGAGTCTAGAAGCAAAGATACTCCAGTAACAATAAGGACATTTTGATTTCTAAACACCATTCTCCAATAAAATGAACCAGTATTCCTTGGATTACAGGGCTAGAAAAGGAAAATAAAAGGCAATCCTGTAATATCTGATGGGGCCAGAAAATAAAGAAATGCTCAAAAAAAAAAAAAAAAAAGAATGGGTATGTATTTAAAGGATGAGAACAATCTCCTAATGGCTGAAGCTGCAACAAATTAAATTATAAAATAAATACAGTACTGTATTGGATTATATCCCCTGGATGATATATATACATATATACATATAGATACATATATATATATATACATACATATATATATACACATATACATATATTTTAGAGGCCCAGTGCATGAAATTCATGCATGGGGGGGGTGTCCCTCAGCCCAGCCTGCACCCTCTACAATCTGGGACTGCTGGCTCCCAACCACTCGCCTGCCTGCCTGCCTGACTGCCCTTAACCGCTTCTGCCTGCCAGCCTAATCACCCCCTAACCACTCCCCTTCCAGCCTAATCGATGCCTAACTGCTCCCCTGCCGCCCAATTGTCCCTAACTGCCCTCCTCTGCCAGCCTGGTCACTCTAACTGCCCTCCCCTGTCAGCCTGGTTGCCCCTAACTGCCCTCCCCTGCTGACCCAGTAATCACTAACTTCCCTCCCCTGCCAACCTGGTTGCCCCTAACTGTCCTCCCCTGCTGGCCTGGTTGCCCCAACTGCCCTCCCCCACAGGCCTGGTCCCCTCCAACTTTCCTCCCCTGCAAGCACATCCCCAGTAGGGGGGATGTAGGAGGCAGCTGATGGATGTTTCTCTCTCATCAATGTTTCTATCTCTAACCCACTCCCTTCCTCTCTGTAAAAATCAATTTTAAAAAAAAAGGGACTTCTCATGCTGTAGGAAGTACAGAGAAATGTCGTTCCTTTCCCTTCATGTGTAGTTCACAAAATTAAAAGTATTTATGTACAGTAGAGGGATTCACCATCTTAAATTCAGGAACACGTGTATTTTGGTGCCTGGGTTTTTATTTAAACCTGAATAAACATATCTGACTTGAAGCCTTACTAGTAATATAAACTTACTAGTACTTCATTACTACTTCCAATTTTGCAATGAGAAAGATATTGTAAATCAAATTCAAAATTAAGCCATCAGGGGAAAAATGACAGATTATCTTTCAAGAAACAATCTTATAAAATATCGCTAGATGGAGCTGTAACTTCACAAATAAAAATTACTCAGTATCTTCAGTAATTTATGCAGCCGAGATCACTGGTGTTAAGCTTAATGTAATTCTGAACCATGATTACACCCTTGTTTGCTTATACTTAATATATTATGAACATTCAACTCAGAACGCAGATATTAAGCTCAAGCTGTAGTTATTTGTCTTCTAATAAATGCCTTGTGTTAAGTGATTGTCAATGAAAATTAGAAACTGAGAATGACTGATATTTTTGTTGGGGAGGACCTGTGTTAGTGGGGGAAGGATGGGAAAGAAAATCAACCAGGCTGCTATTTACCTGGGCCCAAAATGTTACTGCATCTTCCACATGACTTCCAACCACATCTTCAACTAAAACCAAATCACATTTTGAAGAAAATTAGAAATTAATCAAGGTCATCTAACTTTTACATCCAAAAATAATTTTTAGTGTAAGTACCTTTATTGAAATGTATATCTTCATCCATTTGGACAATTCCTGAAAAACTAAAACAATGCAATATCTTGAATTAGGTTCTAATAATCTGTCCATTAGCAGTGAAAAAAAGACTAAACCTAATGTTCAAATTCCTACAAATACATTTTGCACTAAATAAAGTTATCAAAATTCAACTCTATACTTAACAAGACCTCAAAAATATTTGTTCAATAATTATTTTGTTTTTAGTATACTGTATTTTCCAATTTCACCATATACAAACGCCATCTTTGAAATTATCTCTCTAGAAAAACTTTTACAAATTTATACCAAAGTGGGCAATTAATTCATGCACATTGTGATCAGTTACATAAATCAATACTTCATAACAATGTGCATATTCTCTTAAACTAATCGATGTCCTCCCAAAACAAGAGCGGGCCTTCTATAATTTAAACAAGAAGAAACACTACAAATATATAGAGAACAAATGCCTCAGACTGGTAATCAATTTTATTTAAAAGGTACAGTGGCTTCTACTTTTTGAAGATACCTTGCAATTAGAGACTTGCAAAAATAAATCAAATTTTGCCCATTATTTAAAAAATAATTTTCAGCCCTGGCTGGAAGGCTCAATTTCTTGTACACCAAAAGGTTGAGGGTTCAATCCCCAGTCAGAATGCTTACAGGAGGCAACCCATCCATATCTCTTTCCTCTCTCCTCCTCTTTCCGTCCTCACCTTCCTCCCTCTCTAAAATCAATTAAGACATCCTTGGGTGATGATTAAAATAATAATTTTTATTACATAATGAACTTTGCCAACTACAAAATATTTCAAAACAAATACCTACTGCTTTATAATTTTATACTTAATACACTAAGATATTGCACTTTACATGCATAAATGTTAGTCCTTTGAAGAAAACTGAAAGTATATATTTAAGAGATTTTAAAGTTACCTAACTATACCGAAGTTTAAAATGTTCTCTGAAAGAGATAAAAGTTAACTCTGTCACGGGGGGAGGTCATAATTTTTTTTTAAATTTTAGTCTAATTTTTTTTTTTACACCTTTAAAAACTTTTTTTCACATACACTAAGCAGCATCAAAACAAGGATCCTGCCTAAACCGGTTTGGCTCAGTGGATAGAGCGTCGGCCTGCGGACTGAAGGGTCCCAGGTTCGATTCCGGTTGGGGGCATGTACCTTGCTTGCGGGCACATCTCCACTGTGGGGCGTGCAGGAGGCGGCTGATCGATGTCTCTCTCTTACTGATGTTTCTGACTTTCTATCTCTCTCCCTTCCTCTCTGTAAAAAATCAATAAAATAAAAAAACAAGGATCCTGCCCAAACCGGTTTGGCTCAGTGGATAGAGCATCAGCCTGCGGACTGAAAGATCCCAGGTTCAATCCCAGTCAAGGGCATGTACCTTGGTTGCGGCACATCCCCAGTGTGGGGTGTGCAGGAGGCAGCTGATCAATGTCTCTCTCTCATCCATGTTTCTGACTCTGTCCCTCTGCCTTCTTCTCTGTAAAAAAAAAAAAAAAAAAATCAATAAAATATATTTTTAAAAACAAACAAACAAGGATCCTTCCTCTAATATTAGTCAACAGTTAATTTTTAAATCGAGCAAAAACGTAAAATCAAGCTGGGGTCAGTTTAAGGGACACCATGATTTCAATTTAGTAAAAAAAAAAAATAAAAAAAAAGGAAAATGTTGGCTTTGGAAATCCCACCAGACACCCAAGAAGCTTTCTCTAGAATCGTTTAAATCTTATTTTAAGGGGGGTGGAGGGGGGTCAAAACGACTTTTCTGCAAACCGGGACGACCAAATGGGCAGGTACTCGCCCACCTCCCGTTCGGGCGGTGATTTGGAGCGAGTCCAGGTGGCTCCTCGACAACCACTTCGAGAGGTTTTGAAGCTTAAATGGCGCCGAAGAGAGAATTCCCCCGTCCTCACCGAGAACCCTGGGCCGGAGGGTATTTGCAAGCAGGTTTCCCCCGGGGGCCGGGGCCGAGAGCCCGGGGGCCGCGCCCTCGCAGGCGGGCCGGCGGCTCGAGGGCCAGGGAAGGCCAGGCGGTGGGCCTCGCCCCGCCGGAGGCCTCCCCAGCGCCCAGGGGCCCCGCGGCGGCGGCCCTGGAGGCGACCACCCTCGCACCTTCCGCAGGACGGACGGCTACTGACCTCACGCTTTCCGCGGCGCAATCCCTGGCAGCGTGGTCCCAGCCCCACATGCTGGGCCCGCCGCCCTCTCCCGCCACCGCGGCTCACCGTCCCCGTGGCGCACGCGCACACTCACCGCGCGAGCCTCGGCCGCTGGGGCTCCAGGTGGCGCCTGCGCACACCGCCCTGCGCCATCCCGTTCCGCCTGCGAGCACGTGCTCACGTGCTCACGTGTCGGCTGAGGCCTGCGGCTCCGCACGGCACGCTGGGCACGCTGGGCACGCCGGGCACGCAGGGCACGCTGGGCACGCTGAGCGGGGCCGCGCACGCGGAGGGCCCGGCGCGGGGACTGCGTGCAGCGGGGTTGCGCAGGGGCGTATGGGAGGTGGGGCAGGTGTAGGGGTGCTGCCTCGCACCTGCGGGTAAAGGCAGGTTCCTTCCACGAGGCGTGGAAGATGTCTAGTGCGTGAACTGTGTGCTCTTTCCTAAGTTGTTCGCGCTCATTCCGATTTGAAAACCGCGAAATTATAAAAACGCCAACATTAGTTTCTCGGGAGGAAAAGGAGGAAACGGCCTGGGTGCATGCAAATGCCGTTTTCAGGTTCGAGGCCTCACAAGCATTTCGGGGCCCAGCCTCCCTTTCTCTCTTGTGTTGCGGCCTTTTGCACCGCAGAAGGGAAGGAGGGGAATTAATACAGGTTAGGGGTCTGGTGATACACACATCATGCAGTTCGTGGCAAACCTGGCACAACAGTTAAAATTATCTCCATTAATTCCTTGATTGAGGTATAATTAACAATAAGCTGCAGGTATTGAAAATAAGCAATTTGAAATAAACCTAACATGTATGTCTACACTGTGGAAATCGTCCTCGTAATCAAGATGATAGTCATTTCATATTACCCCAAAAATGTTTCCTCTCTTATTTGACGCTCCTACCTACCCCTCGAACCACCCCTAGATATATTTCCTGCCAATACATTTTAACCAGAACCTGCAATTCATTCATTTTGTAACGGATCCTAAAGCAGAGTGAGGAACCATCCGTGGGCCATACAAAATAACAACTTAAAAATCAGCCTGCTACATTTGGTCAAACATTTAATTCACTCGCCCCTAATGCCTCGGCACGGCCAGACCAAATGATTTCTCAGGTCTTATATGGCCTGGGAGCTGGACATTCCCTACCCGTCCTATAGGAAGGCTTTATCCTAGTGACCAGTTTGAAGTCAATGAGAGGTGGCAGGGGTGGCTATGGAGGAAGACAAGTGTCACCTTACAGTGCAAGTGCCATAAAGTCTCTGCAGGATCTCCAGGCAAGCACAGGCTGCTCTCCTCTAGCAAAAGCAGGCAAACCCAAGGTTCAAGATCAGGCTCACCAACACAAATGTCCCCATCCCGTGACTCCATCAGTCTCATCTTGTCAGCATGCAGCCTTATTTGAAGGAGATGATTGCAGCTGTGCATCACTTCCTTCACAGCTTTGGCACTTTATTAACTTTAGCCGCTTACCACAAGGCATGCCGTCAGCGCAGATGGTCTGCATCTGCAGGAGGTGAGACAGACTTTCCGTGAAGGGTGCCATCGAGGTAAGCCGCTAACATAAACCTAGGTCATTTTCCTTGTCCGAGGTTTCTAAAGCAGTGAGCAAGAGCTCACAGACATCCCATCTTATCATTCCCACCAGTCCTGTTCCACTGCAATGCCACAGCTACTGCGTGGCCTCTCATGTCCCCTTCCACCCGCACTTCACCCAAATCCAGAGCAGTGACTGTGACGCTTCCTGCCAGGCCTTATCAGTGTCCCACTTACCCACGCCTGCCGAGTCTTTATTGTCGTCTGTCCGGTGAAGGATCTGGTCACAGAACCCCCTCCTGAAGGTTTGTGAAGTGTGTTCCTGGTACCCCTCTTAGCCTGGTGTAACCCCACCGACCCAACCAAACGCAAAGCCTAAGACAAACGTTCATACATACAGGTAATGTGCTTGGAAAGTGATCTTAGAGAACCTGTTTGTACATAAATTCCCAAGCCTGAGAGGAGGGCAGGGAAAGACCAAAGAGGGCAGACCACTGGAGTCTGGCAATTAACAGTTTATTCAGGGAAACTCACATAGCAGACATGCCTTGCTGTGTGCGGCTACAAAAGGAAGTGGATGGCCTCCAGGCACCAATGAATTACACAGAAAAGGACGAGATGGATGGGGGTACTGGTACATCATCTGTCCCGGGTGCGGGAAAATGCCGTACGTACTTGCCAGGTCAGGACCACGGCCTGTTCCAGGAACCAGCACAACGGAGCGCACAGGAGAGCCCTGGTTTACGTCAGAAGGAAAGCAGCGATTATGATCATACAGCCTCTGAGAGGCCTTACAGGAAGCACTCCCTGTTCTGGCCTCGGTCCATCTTGTGGGTCTGCGGCGGTCACATCACGGACAGCCTCTCCTCCACAGAACCAAAGGGAAGGAATGGGGAGTGGAAAGCGGGGGAGAGAAAGCTAAAACAAGGGTCCGTTATCAAGTTGGCCACTATCTGGGGTGGCTGGGGAAACTTATGAAAGGCATCTCCGGACTGCCTTCCCAGCAGACAGGCAGATGAGGGAGTATTTATCTACTGGCTTCCCCCTGGGGGTGAGTCAAGGGTGGTCCCAACGTCATTAACTCCCCCATGTCTTTTGCACATGTATGATACACAGGGTTCCGGTGTGTATCCCAAGCCACGGTGTCAAAGGATCCTGGGGAGTCTTGACATGGTCCCAATACAGAAGCCTGCCTGGAAGTGATTCACAGCAGTACTGAAGGATGAGGCAGGGCTGAGAGATTTTGAAATGGACACAAGAGGTGTCAATACAGTTACATGCAAGGCATAGTTAACAACCTAAAAATCAGGAGACACTGCTAGAAAATGATTGCATAATTTTGAAATAGCTCTTTATTAAAAACATAAATTAACATTACAAAGTTTAAAAAACAAAAAACTGATCATTTTAACTTACTATTTTGAAACAGTGGCCCTATATATTTGTTCAAAAACGTCAATAACAATACTGTGAGAGGAACATTGATCAGCTGCCTCCTGTGCACACCCAGACCAGGGTTCGAACTGCAGCCCTGACTGGGAATGCAGCCACTGACGTTTCGTTCCACAGGATGACACTCAGCCAACGTAGCCACACCAGCCAGGGCCAAGTTTAGTTTTTAGATACATAGTTTGAAAAAGTTAAATTATGATAGACTAAAGATATTTACTATCCTTTGACGACGAATACAAAAATAGCCTCATTTTTTAGGAGACATACAAAAAAAAAGTATAGACAAAATAGTAAATCATAAAATTTGATAAGAGTAATAAAAGGTATTTCACTTATTTAAATTAAGAAAACATCCAAAAAGGCATGTTATATACTAATAGAAGTAAACAACTTAAGAGACAATGAACTATATCATACTTAAATAAACACGAAAAAAGATATATTTGGATGATGGTTTTAATTTCCCCAATAATCTTCATGAAGGTTTTGTTTTTGATGGCACTGGTGCTTTTCCTTTATGCTTAGCAGCCTTTTCCATTTTTACCTGTAAATGTAAAATATTTGTTGATAGAATAACTTGTAAAACATTCTAAAGAAAGAAAAGGTTGCACATACCTCACTTGGATTCATGTTTTACTTACCACAGCCACTTCGTACAGTTACATAACAGTTATTAAGCTACTGAATATTAATGCCAAAATCTGAGAGTTGAAGGAACCTAAATGCATTTTAAAAATATGGTTTGAATTCAACTTTACAGAAGCATTTTAATAAAAAGAATGTATAATGAGTATTTCTTTGGAGAAAATGAATAAATTAAATATAATGTTAAAGGCCATTCGGTTTTATTTTTTAAAAGCTGAAATACCTACCCTTCCATCAGCCTAAACACATTCACGCACAGAACACACCTAAGCCAGCCGGGTATTTCTGGAATGTGGGCTGCTGTAAGGGCAGTTTCCTATCGTTCTCGTTTCCACGTTTGCACAGTTCCCTTCCTAAAGGCTGTCCCTCTCCACGGAAACTGCAGCATGGAAGCGTGCATGCCCTCAGCAGCAGCCGTCCCACCTTTTAGAAACATATAACCCTTTCCTTAGGGGAAAAACAACAACAAAAACAGAGAACCCACAACCCACCTGCCTCTGACTGCCACTCACACACACCTATTCCCAGGGGCAGCACCACTGTCTTACTCCGGGCCAGAGAAGGCTGAGGAAATCTGGGGCATGCAGCTGCAGGCAGGGCCTCCTACCCTCCAAGGTGACAGGAATAATATCAGGAAACCAGTCTTCCCAATCTCATCCAATTATAAATAATAACTTCCTAATAATAAAATTGAATGAATCGCATCTCTATCTCTTCCCTGTTTTGCCTTCTCGCTCCTGTTTAAGTTGGTTGGGCACCTCATTCAGAGACCATACACTCACATCACTCCCGCACACTGTCAGGCAACAGGTCATCTGAAGGGCCCCAAAGGAACACCCTATTCCAAGGCAAAGATTACAGGCTTTGGAGACAGAGGGAAGAGCACTCAAACCCACCCCTGTCACTTATTAACTATTTGAGGCAAGTTATTTAACCAATGGTTTTCTCATTTGTGAAAATAAGGGCCATAGTGATAGGTACATCTCAGGGTTGTTCTAAAGGTGTAAATAAGATCGTATCTAAAAAGATCAACATACTTAATAAGCACTCAACCAATACTAGTCTCCTTTCCTCTCTCATTTAGGACCAAGTGTTAGATTTATAGCAACATTAAAAATTAGGAAAGATGCTAAAAAAACAAATGTCAAGGAAATACAGGCACACCTCATTTTATTGCACTTATCTTTATTGCACTTCACAGATGTTGCTTTTTATTTTTTTAAAAATGAAGGCAAGCCAAAACCGGTTTGGCTCAGTAGATAGAGCGTCGGCCTGTAGACTGAAAGGTCTTGGGTTCGGTTCTGGTCAAGGGCATACACCTTGGTTGCGGGCACATCCCCAGCAGTGGGTGTGCAGGAGGCAGCTGATCGATGTTTCTCTCTCATCGATGTTTCTAACTCTCTATCCCTCTCCCTTCCTCTCTGTAAAAAATCATTAAAATATATTTTTTTTAAATAGTAAAAAATGAAGGCAAGACCTCCGCCAGCAAAAAGACTACTATTCACTTTATTGCGATACCCACTTTATTGTGGAGCGCTGGAAAACCAGACCCACAATAGCTCCCTCCCAGGTACGACTGTACAAGTACAACATTACTCTGTAAGTGCTCTGAACCCATGAGCTTCCGCCTCCTAATCCTCCCTTTTCCCTCAAAGGTGCATGTCTTGGTTTTCTGGAATAACGGAAGAGTACTAACAATGTGTACAGCACATGTCAGCTCAGAAGTAGTTTAAGTCTGAGCGTCTCAGTTTTTATACTCTATTAATCACACAGGCTGGAGAGTTTATAAGCTGTATCTCATAAATCCATAAATCATACAAGGCAAAGAATTATAAACTACATCTCATAAACCCATAAATTCTAGGTCTAGATATAATAAGCAGTGTGGATGGTGATAATAAGCAGCCTGGGTGGGCCAGGTATATCCCCCAAAACACTCACAGATAAGAACTCCCCTCCATTATCTTCCCACAAGCAAATCCCACTGGCATGTTTTCAAGGCAGCCCGCACTACCTGGACCTCTGGAGAAGGGAGAAGTTCTAGAACCCTGTCCCTCATAAGCCTATGAGAAAAACTAAAATTCGGCCGTTAACGTGTGTGTTCCAAGAATAGAGCTTGACTTGATTAAAAATTGATCCTTGCCCTAGCTGGTTTGGCTGTGGGGTCACGTCCCCAATAGGGGGTGTGCAAGAGGCAGCTGATAATGTTTCTAGCTCTCCATCTCTCTCCCTTCCTCTCTGTAATAAATCAATGAAATACATTTAAAAATTGATCCTTGCCAAGACCGGTTTGGCTCAGTGGATAGAGCATCAGCCTGTGGACTGCAAGGTCCCGGGTTCGATTCCGGTCGGGGACATGTACCTTGCTTGCGGGCACATCTCCAGTGTGGGGTGTGCAGGAGGCGGCTGATCGATGTCTCTCTCTCATTGGTGTTTCTGACTTTCTATCCCTCTCACTTCCTCTCTGTGATAAATCAATAAAATATATATTTTTAAAAATTGATCCTGAATAATGTCGCAAAAATCATCTTTTCTTTTCTTACTTTGATCATGCCATCTTTCTCCTGGGTTTCTACTGCCCCCTTTTTCCCTTAATTCAGAACTTGCCCTTATTCCTGTCCAGGAAGGTAGCCACTAGCCCCATGTGGCTAGAAATGTGGCTAGTGTGACTGAGGAAGTACATTTTAATTTATTTAATTTAGACTTACAGAGTCATGGCTATAACACAGATACAGAACATTCCCACCACTGTGGAAACTTCCATTTTCTAGCTCTGCCTTAAATCATAGGAAGGCCCTAACCAGTTTTGCTCAGTGAATAGAGCATCAGCCTTTGGACTGAAAGGTCCCAGGTTCGATTTTGGTCAAGGGCATGTACCTTGGTTTCGGGCACATCCCCAGTAGGGGGGTTACAGGAGACAGCTGATAAATGTTGCTCTCTCATCGATGTTTCTATCCCTCTTCCTTCCTCTCTGTAAAAAATTATTATTTTTTTTTAAATCATACAAGGACTGTACCCGCTACTTCCAAATTCTTAAATAGGAAAAACAAGCTTATCTCTATCCTCTACTCACTTCCTCTTCTCCTGGAAGGTAATTTATATAATCATCTTCTTTTTCTTCATCTTTTTGTCTAAGAGTTGTGGGAGATAGGACAAAAAGTGACAAGAGTGTCTTTTCTCTCATGGCACTCACTAGCTAGTTGGAGAAATTAAAAATGCCCACAAGGCAACTATAAAATAATCCTAAAGAAAGTACATGAGGAATGTGCTATATGGCCGGATAACACCCCCCAAACCTCACTAAGCCAACATGCTTTCATCCGTCTGTAAACAAAAAAACAAAACTCTCAAATATGAACACTGCATGAAACACATCAAGTGTGTAATCAGATGACAGATATGAAAGGAATATCAATGATGTTTATTTTTTTCCATAAATGTTTATTGAAAACGTTATGTACAAGGCGCTGTAGTTAGTTCTGATGAATAAAAAGACTACACTTAGCTCTAAGGAGTTTACAGTGTGGTGGTGACTGATGAACCTATCATTACTGAAATCTAGGAACACTTTAATTCCATAGTTATTGAGTCTTAGAAAATGCTAAAATGCATGTATGATTTGTGTTCTGTTTCTTAAAGAATATTGAATAATTTTAATTTCACTATGGATATAATAAGAAGTTGCTAAGAAGAAGAACCACCACATATTATGAATTCAAGACACACATCATTTACAAATCTGCTGATGGTTGATCATTATTACTGACAATATTACTTGCATATTTAGTCGATCTTAATGAGCTCCATAAATGAACCAGTGTATTATCATAGTACTCATCAGTCCTGTTTCTCTCTGAATTATTCTAAATAAGCCCCATGACCTAACACCACCTATAGGTAGAGACTTCATAAATTACCTTTCAGGATAATCCACTACCGATATTTAATTGTTCTATGGTGTCTCTGGGACAAGTAACTGCTTAACGTAAACAGATTTCTCCACAGACTTACCCTTTCCTGGTATCGTCTTTCAAAGAAAGCCATATCATCCTCCTCAGGTCTCCTTAAGGAAGAAACTTGACTACTTGTACCTACTAAGAAGAAAATAAACAATTCTCAATAATACGTTTCCATAATTATAAATTTTCCTGAAAAAAAAACAATTCTCAATAATACATTTCCATAATTATAAATTTTCCTGAAAAAAAAAAAAAAACAGAAAGAAACTTTCCTCCTACCTGGTGATGATTTTTTTTTTTTCAAACCAAAAATGGCCTAAATGAAGAATTGTTCCTACTACTAAATTCTTTTTTAAAAAGCAGAGCATAACACAAAAGTAACTTTCACTATCAAACATTTGGCAAATATTCAACTGGTTCATATCAAATAGAACAGGATAGATTTTTCATATAAGAGCACTAGTATATGTGCTGAAAAGAAACTTTTAATTGCCTCTGAAGGAAAATCTGCTTTTCTTTATAGGTACATCAAGAGCCCAGTTCCATGGAAAAGTTCACCTTCGTTTCAGGTGAATGTTTTGGTTGGATCCCTTCACATCCAAAATATGGGATCAATCTGAACACCTATTCTCATTTTTTAAATGGCCCTAGCCCAGTGGTCGGCAAACTGCGGCTCATGAGACACATGCGGCTCTTTGGCCCCTTGAGTGTGGCTCTTCCACAAAATACCACGACCTGGGCGAGTCTATTTTGAAAAAGTGGCATTAGAAGAAGTTTAAAAAATTTGGCTCTCAAAATAAATTTAGCCGAAACCGGTTTGGCTCAGTGGATAGAGCGTCGGCCTGTGGACTTGAAGTCCCAGGTTCGATTCCGGTCAAGGGCATGTACCTTGGTTGCAGGCACATCCCCAGTAGGGGACGTGCAAGAGGCAACTGATGGATGTCTCTCTCTCATCGATGTTTCTCTCTATTCCTCTCCCTTCCTCTCTGTAAAAAGTCAATAAAATATATATTTTTTAAAAAAATAAATTTAATTGTTGCACTGTTGATATTTGGCTCTGTTGACTAATGAGTTTGCCAACCACTACCCTCACTGGTTTGACTCGGTGGATAGAGTGCCCAGCTTGCAGACTGAAGGGTGCCAGGTTCAATTCTGATCCAGGGCATGTACCTTGGTTGCAGGCTCATCCCCAGTAGGGGGTGTGCAGGAGGCAGCTGATAGATGTTTCTCTCTTATCAATGTTTCTAACTCTATCCCTCTTTCCTTTTTCTCTGTAAAAAATCAATAAAGTATATTTAAAAAAAAAAAAACATGAATGTAGTCTCAACCAGCAACACAAAAATCATGTAATTCCCAATAAACACCACAGAGTATAACCATACTGTAAACTTAAAGGATTAAAGCAATTAGTCCACCAAAAGGCTCCCTTACTCAGTCATCAAAGCAATCAGGTTTTAAAATTTCAAATTATTGTATTATTAGAATCCTCATAATTCTCAGATTTAGCAATTTTCCCCAATAAAAAATAAAGTTCCTTGCTTTTTCTCACTGCCTGGCCAATATAAAATGAAATGATAATCAAATTGTGGATACTGGGGGCAAAGAGGGCTTATCAATAACCTAATCTGAATTCTTATTTCCTACATTCAAATATATTTCTCAATTTAATTTCATTACCGTCTGTTAGTGTTTCTGGCGAAGTAGCTGATGCTTGAAATGCCTTTAGAAATGGGTGGTCCATCGCCGTACCTGGAGAGTCTAAAAATTCAGGCGAAGGTGCCCCTGATAACAAAGTACATGGGAAATGAAAAATAAACCTCTATTTGTTATGATTCAAAGAAGTTACTTCAAATTTGAAATAAATTAGAACCTATCACAATCATCAGAAAAATCCATTCTGGCCCAACTGGCGTAGCTCAGTGGTTGAGTACCAACCTATGAACCAGAAGGTCACTGTTCAATTCCGGTCAGGGCACATGCCCAGGTTGCAGGCTCAATCCCCAACATGAGGCAGTGCAGGAGGCAGTTTGTCAGTGATTCTCCCTCATCGTTGTTGTTTCTCTCTCTCTCTCCCTTCCTCTCTGAAATCAATAAAAATATATATTTTTTAAGTCCATTCTATCAAAAGGAAATTTTTGTTTTCGATTTTTACCATCCATATAAAGTAAGGGCAGAAGGATAAAAGTGGGTTTTTTTTTTAATTTCTCAGAGATCTTTTTCACAGAAAAAAAAATATATATATATATATGCACAAATATGATTGAATGTCAGCTAAGAGTGCAAAATGTTAACATAGTTATAAACACTATCAAAAGCAATATTTGCAATAAAGAAGCTCTAGTTTAAGAGGGAAGAATAAGTGTGTTTTTACTCTATCCCTCACTCAAAAAACAACTACAAAGAGTATTAAAAAAAATAAACCTTCTTCAATGAAATGAGGAAACATCACAACCCAAAACCACAACCTACAAAGACCAACTGCTAAATAATTGACTTCTGAGGGAGGAAGTGCAGAGAAAAGTATGCGTAAGTGCTCTATCTTCTTCACAAATCTCCCCTCCCCTGCACCCCTGTGGCAGAGGGAAGGAAAATACACTTTCAGTCCTATTTGGTTTTGAAAGTGAGTGGAGTCGTGTGTGGCAGCTGCTCAGTCTTTCAGATGCCCGCCCTCCTTCCGCCCTCCCCTATCTGGTGGCTGGTGGGAGCAGAGGAAGGGGTGCTCAGGTCAGCCAGGCCCTTGTGCCTTCCTCTGGTTGCTTCGACCTCAAATGGCGAGGCTGGCCTACGTGGCCATTCAGTCTGTCAGCTTGGGAGCCTCATTCTTACTCTCACTAGAAGTGCAGGCCCCTGGATGCCTGCCACTCCTCTACTGAATCCCCAGAGCTCAGGGGACCCACCCCCAGCTCCGCTCTGAGGTCACCCTTGCCCCTTGCTATGACAGAGCCCACGCAGGCCCCCAGCCTCACGGCTCAGTGAAGAGCTGGGAATTCTGGACTCCCTCTGCAACACTGAGGCACCAGATTCCAGCAAGGGGTCATCTCTTTCCAGGACCCTGCGTGGCTAACCAAGCAGACAGCCCTTTACCCAGGATCCCCTATATCCGAAGTCCAGACAAAAGTATTTTATGTTTCCTCTCCACACGCTCACCTCTCTTCCCCTCACCTTCCCTCAAGGGCCAAAAGGGGCAGGGTTTCTTTCTTTATATTATAAAAATGTTTAAATGAGAGAATACTAGAAAAAAAGATATCAGCCACTACCATTATTACTTAGTATTGTTCTAAAAGTTCCAGACAATTTGGTTAGTCAGAGTAAGAAGACTCATAAATATTGGAAGGAAGAGACAGAAATACCATTACTTGCAAAATTAGCTGAACACTTAATTAAAACTCCAAGATTAAGCCAAAACTGGTTTGGCTCAGTAGATAGAGCGTCAGCCTGTGGACTGAAAGGACCCGGGTTCGATTCCGGTTAAGGGCATGTACCTTGGTTGCAGGCACATTCCCGGGGATGTGCAGGAGGCAGCTGATTGATGTTTCTCTCTCATCAATGTTTCTAACTATTTCTCTCCCTTCCTCTCTGTAAAAATATCAATAAAATATATTTTAAATAAATTAATTAATTAAATAAAACTCCAAGATTAAGTACAGTAATGACTAGTAACAAAAGCAGCATAAAACGTTTGCTTTTGAAATAGGCAAAAATGAGGCAGACTAAGGTGCCCAAAACAACCTGGATTGACCCCAACCCTACCACTTACTAGCTGAATCACACAGAACAAGATGTTTGCTCCTGTGCTGAGTTTCCTCCTCTGTAAATGGGAAGAGTAATAGCACCTAAGTCAGAGCTGTGAGGGTTACATGAGGTAACAGATGTAAAGAGGTTGGAACAACCCCTGGGCATCATCAACATCATTATAATTGATTCTTCTTTGTCGGTGGTAGCTGTGTATTCTGTAATCATTGCCTGTACCTAATAGAATCACGTACCCATAAATATTGAGAAAGGATTTATTTACAGAATTTAACAAGCTACTTGTAAAACTAGTTAGAAGAAGCACAAATGTATAAGGGCAATCTTAAAAAAAAATAAAGAAACAAACACCAAAACACACTGTGAATAATAACAATTAGCCCTGACTGGTGTGGCTCAGTTGGAGCATCATCCCATATATATGCCAATTTTGCGGTTTCTGTACATACAAATACATGCCTGTGAGCATGCATTACTATAGATGTGATTACATGCATAGACATGCATGTGCATATTCACACATACAGACATAAGCCTACTAGTATGTTTCCAAAATGAGATGAGATGACTACAATGCATACAATAAAATAATAGGTAAACTGTATCATATCAAATAAAGGAAATACAACTTATTATTCAGCTATTACAAACAATGTTGTTATGGGTTGGGATTTGGGTACAAATATTGGGGAAAGAATGATCTTTTCTCGTGTGATTTCTAAATTTCCTGTAATAACCATCTATTGTGTAGTGGCAATTAAACCTTTTATAAAAAATAAAAATAAGAGAGTGTTTTCTGGGGGAAAAAACATGATGAGTATAAAGTGGTAAACAAACTGTTGTCCACACACATAAAAACAATATGGCAAGCTCACACTTCCGCATCACTTACCAATTCCGCTGTCATCTAACCGCATGTAGCCTTCTGCGAGCGAGCTGAAGCCGGTTAATCCTCCCATCGCTGCGTAAGGAACATCCCGTCCCACTGGTTTTCCCTGAGCCAGTCTCTCTTGCTTAGTCTCCACAACCGTGTCATGGGCATACGCAGGCTGACCACAAGCACAGGTAAAGCTACTATGGAATCCTGAACACTTGGAACCTGAGTCAAGGTGGAAAGGGAGTTAAATTCTTAAATGTAGGGACTGAGCTGCCTGCTCCCAAAATGCTCAGCGTGGCCTCATCACCTGAATCTGGATTCCTCATGTGCTGTTTCTAGCCCTGGTATAACTGTTATCTGCAGACCTTGAACTCCCTCCCAGCCACTGCTCTTACTTCTAAAAGATTCTAAAGCAGTAATGATACTAGCAGGGGGAAAACTGAAAAAGCCAATGAGGAATGAGGACTAAAATAAATTGGGCTGAACGCTGGAGAGCCAGGAATGCAGGCCCTTTCCTCAAATACTGAGTTAAAAGCAGGTGTGTAGTCTTTTTATTCACCAGAACTAAGTACAGCGCCTTGTACATAATGTTTTCAATAAACATTTATGGAAAAAATAAATGATCAACACATAGACAAAGAAAGGATATAGCAGAATACTATAAAACAGTAACAGGGAAAGACAGACCTGGACAGATGGCTCAGATAACTGACCATCATCGCATACACCTAAAAAGGTTGTGGGTCTGATTCCCAATCAGGACACATACCCAGGTTTCGGGTTCGATCCTCAGTCAGGGTATGTGCGGGAGGCAATTTTAAAATAAAATGAAATTTTAGAGTAGCTACCCAGCAAAATTTTCTAGTTGTTTCATATTGACAATAAAACTGGCACAAAGACACATTAAAGATTCAATAAAGAAATAAAAACATTCTGTTGGTGTAGTTGTAATAATGTCACTCACAGGCATTGCACACAAAGCCAGGCCTGGCACTGTGCTGATCAGCAAAGTGTTTGCACCTGCAGCGGATGGGCTGCGTGCCATTCAAAGGCACATAAAGGTAAGCCCTGCACGGGCAGCCCGTCACTCGGCAAGGCAAACTAATGGGGCGCTGCTGTGGAACCGATTCAAAGTCAGTTTTATGCTGTTTGTACCTAAAAAGAGGCGGGGGGGGGGGGGATAAAAACACAGTACAGGTAATGTCAGAAATCACTATTCTAGTCTGTTAAATGCAAAATGATTCTTTTTCATCTTATTTTTGTTTCATCTTTCTTGTTGGTCAGGTGAAAATAAACTCCTCTACTTGCAGTATTTCTGGCAGCTATATTACTTTGATCAGAGAAAACTTCATTCTTAGATTTTTATTTTTAGTAATCATAGCAATATACAAGAAACATTATAAATATTATATGATTCCCTTAAAAGTACACACTACTACATTTTTTTTAAATGAAAGCACAAGCTAAGGGTATGAGAGGCCACCCATACTCTTACAAATAAATTCTTTATAAAAATCCTTTTTATTAAAGTGCATTACTTGAATTTATTTTTATAGGTTAAAATACTAAGTAATGTTCTTAGACTACTCTCTTCCTTCATATTAGGTGGTATTCAGTAAAATAATATTAAATTTATTATTCTCAATATTAATCTATATAATAGAAGCTAAAAGAACAAGATACCACTTTTCACTTAGCAAAGAGAGCCAAAGCTTTTTTAAAACTATACATAATTTACAATGCTGACAAGAATGTCACAAAAGAACCAGTCCATCCTAGCCCGTTTGGCTCAGTGGACAGAGCGTTGGTCTGCGGACCAGAAGGTCCCAAGTTCAGTGCTGGTCAAGGGCACCTACCTCGGTTGCAGACTCCTCCCTGGCCTGGGCCCTGGTCAGAGTGCAGTGCAGGAAGCAACCAATTGATGTGTTTCTCTCACATCAGTGTTTCTCTCTGTCTTTCCCTCTCTATTCCACTCTCTCTAAAAATCAATGGAAAAATATCCTTGGGTGAGGATTAAAAACAAACAAAAGAACCAATCCCATTTAATGTTTTAAAAAACTTAAATAGATCCATCCTTTAACTTAAATAGACCCATCTTTTAACCCAGAGAGCTCATTTTTTAAAATATACCCTACTAAAATAAAATAAAATATACCCTAAGAAAATAATTCCATGTACTGTGTGCATATAGTATTAGCAACGGTACTTACAATAGCAAATATATACGTATACACCCATACATACATAACCATACATATATACACACACACACACACACCACTAATAACAAAGGCATGATTAAGTAAGTTACAAAATAAGTCCTCAGGCTTTTTACTAGTGAAACCCTTTCTTCAAATAAAATATTTTAGAGACCAAAATATATAAAATAGATAAAAGCAGAATTGGTTCAAGCAAGGGAAAGAGCCAGAATTAGTCTGCCCTTCCCCCGACCTACCCTTCCACCTGAGACATTCACACCCCTGGGGAACACACAGTGAACCAGCTCAACATTCAGCAGGTATTAAAAATCTTGCTTGTGATTACCACATAATGTGAAAACAGATTTCTGTGATTCTGTCATGAAAAACAGAATTGTGAGTATTTATACTCACAATTAACTCAATAAACTATATAAATAAATTAAATGAATATAATAAAATCTAAAATATATTAACAGCAGCTGGCTTTGGGTAGTGAATCTTCTTTCTACTTTTCTACATAATCCTCTACCTTTTCCTTAATAAACATGTTTCATTTTTATTTTGGGGGAAGGATCTTATGTAGACAGAGACCTAAGTTCTGTACTTAACTTTTCCATCAAAGTTGAGTTGGGCACCTTGCAGGCGTGGCTCAGTGGTTGAGCATCAACCTACAAATCAGGAGTCATGGTTTGATTCCTGGTCATGGGCACATGCCTGGGTTGTGGGATTCATCCCCAGTAGAGGCTGTGTAGGAGACAGCCCATCAACAATTCTCTCCCATCATTGATGTTTCTCTCTCTCTCTCTCTCTCTCTCTCTCTCTCTCAAATCAATAAAAATATGTATATATTTTTAAAGTTGACTTGGGTCCATTGTGAAGGTTAATGTCATGCTGTATAGATAAGAGACAGGCACTAAATCTGTATAAGAACAAAAATTAAGACTAACACAAGCCCTAACCGGTTTGGCTCAGTGGATAGAATGTCAGCCTGAGGACTGAAAGGTCCCAGATTCGATTCCAGTCAAGGGCATGTACCTTGGTTGTGGGTACATCCCCAGTAGGGGGTGTGCAGGAGGCAGCTGATCGATGTTTCTAGCTTTCTATCCCTTTCCCTTCCTCTCTGTAAAAAATCAATAAAATATATTTTCAAAAAGAAAGACTAACACAAATTTACCCATTCTGAAAGATATCAATGTAACTCACATTTTCCTTTCCTCCACAGTATTTTCAGCTGGAGTTGCTAACTAAATTTCAGATCAATCTATATACAACATTACTCATCCTAGCAACTGCCTAACAACCTCTGGCAAACTGCGAGTCTGTAAACAGCAACTACGCAGAGTGTCTCCTGACAGAGGCCCAGACGCTCTCAGAGCAGGGCGGACCCTCCTTCCACGGCTGCTGGGGAACAGAAAGTTAGGGTTGTTACCTAAAGCACATCACGGGCTCAGTGATTTGGTTCCGGGAAGCAGCTTTGTCCTCGCTGTCCTGGGACAGCAGTCAAATGTAAACAGAACACGACAAACACAGCCAAATGCAAACCTCAGGCACAGGCAACACGCCTCAAGGCGTGGGGCCGCAGGTGCTCCGTGTGCGTTGCTTGGAAACGGACCAAGCACAATAAAAAGCTGTGAGCTCGGTATCTGTGTTTGTTTAAAGAAAGGTAGAGACAAAACGTGTTTCTTAAAGTATAGAGTGAGATCGGGAACTTGGAGGAGAAATGCTTCTCTGTGTAGATGGAGAATCTGGTCAGTGTGGGTCAACTCAAGCGGTTCTGCAGTCTGAGGACCGGTCCCCACCCACCCTGTCCAGAGGGGGAAGGGGCAGCGGTGCTTCCAGCCTGGGTGACAGTCCCCTGACAAAGCCACGGGGGCATCAATACCGCTTTCACCAAAGGCAAGAGAAGAGATACTTGAGGTCATGGACTGTACTGAGCTCTGATAGGAAATAACAGAATTTTTAATTCCATTGAAAAGAATTTTAGATAATTTCTAGTGTGTAACACAAAGGCCTATTTAAACGTTGCTCCATTATCACGTGTAATCTTACTTACAGAAGGAAGATACGCTCTGCTACAAGTTTCATATTTTCCAATCAGCAGAGAACTTAGCAATAAAATATCTTACCTGTGTGTACAAAAACACAGTGTCTCCGGGCCCACGAGTTTACAATCCATTCCAGTGGGGGATCGCCAGCTCACGAACAGTCTATTCTGCAAGCGCATGGGTAAAACTTTTCTTTTGTATTCTTCATACTCTTCGGGAGTGAAAAGCTTCCCTCCATCATCCTCACCCACAATTCTACAACAACAAAATATTTTCTTGAGCCTTAATTATTTATCTTCCAGGTTAAAAGTACTATACAGTACTCTAAAATTAAACTAGCCCTGACTGGTTTTGCACAGTGGTTAGAGGGTTCACCCTGGAACTGAAGGGTCCAGGGGTGTTTTTTGTTTGTTTGTTTTTTTAATATAGTTTATTGATTTTTTACCGAGAGGAAGGGAGAGGGATAGAAAGTCAGAAACATCAATGAGAGAGAGACATCGATCAGCTGCCTCCTGCACGCCCCACACTGAAGATGTGCCCACAAGCAAGGTACATGCCCTTGACCGGAATCGAACCCGGGATCCTTCAGTCCGCAGGCTGACGCTCTATCCACTGAGCCAAACCATTCTCGGCAGGGTCCAGGTTTTAATAACAGTCCAGGCTGTGTACCTGGGTTGCATTCCTGGGTGAGTATAGGAGGCAATCAATAGATGTGTCTCCCTCACATCGATGTTTCTGTCTTTGTCTCTCCCCTTCTCTTCCACTCTCTCTAAAAACCAATATAAAAATATCCTCAGGCCCTGACCAGTTTGGCTCAGTGAATACAGTGTCAGCCTGCGGACTGAAGGGTCCCGGGTTCGATTCCGGTCAAGGGCATGCACCTTGGTTGCAGGCACATCCCTAGTGGGAGGTGTGTAAGAGGCAGCTGATGGATGTTTCTCTCTCATCAATGTTTCTAACTCTCCCTCCCTCTCCCTTCCTCTCAGTAAAAAATGAATAAAACATATTTTTTAAAAAATATCCTCAGGAGAGGCTTAACAAAAAAATAATAATTAATTAAACTATACTTGTACAATCAAAGGAAAGAATGACATGGCACTGATTTTTTTACTTTAGATTTATGTCAATCACAAAATTACACACAATGGCAATAAAACTTTTGCTTCCCATATAAAAAAGGATTCTAAATAAGAAAGTCAATTCATGACATCTGACTTTCCTTATGACAGCTTACATATTCATCTCAATTTCTCCTTTGATTCTGAAGCAACCATGCTCATTCTTCTCATTAAAAGCTGGAGCCTAGCCAAAACCGGCTTGGCTCAGTGGAGAGAGCATATGCTTGTGGACTGAAGGGTCCCAGGTTCGATTCGGTCAAGGGTATGTATACTGGTTGCAGGCAAATCCCCTGTAGGGGGCGTGCAGGAGGTGGCTGATCGATGTTTCTCTCTCATCGATGTTTCTAACTCTCTATCCCTCTCCCTTCCTCTCTGTAAAGAAATCAATAAAATATATTTTAAATAAATAAATAAAATAAAATAAAAGCTGGAGCCTAAACTAAAAATTCTAACATCCTCCCCTTCAAAAAAAGAAAAGTATTAAAAAAAAAAATCAGTGAAGAAGACAACGTGACTAATGTCCACACCTGAGCCCAAACCCTGGCCAGGAGTTCAGTGTGAGACCACAAACACCCGTGGACCTGCATAAGCTCAAAACCAGGGGCATCGTTGTTCAATTCTCAAAACTGTATGGGCGAAATTAAGTCACCGACATTTCTTAATTTCTTAAGAAGTTGAGATTTGGCCTCTCCAGGGGAAAAGCAACAATTAAAAGTATTTCCTCAAAATTGGAGAAATTTCCCCTTGACTACATGCCCCTCTGAAAAAGTCATAAAAAGTGTTTTGTTTGCAGAATGCTACATAATGTGCTCTACAGTCCATACCTGTTTCCACATGTTCAAGCCTTTAGCTTGAGGAAGAGAAATAAAACCAACTCAGAAGCCATGGAACCATCACCACCTTCTTCCTCAAATAATTTAGATACATGATAGTAAAAGAGACAAAGGCACATTGAATCCTGAGATCATTTTTGAGCCTTTTCACTTTCTTACAGCTTACCAAGAAGTATTCCAGCAGGTACTGAAAGGAGCTTAAAAGATCAATTCAGTTCTCTGAAAAAGGAGACCCTTTATATCTAAGTTCTAACCCAGTGCAGCTCACACTTCATTGCATGACACAATCCTCGCGGGACTCAGTCAAAGGCAGATTCGGGTGCATGGTCCAGAGGGGACCTGCGAGTCTGCATTTCCCACAAGCTCCCAGCGGATTCCTACTCGGCTGGAACACGGATCTAACCTTTCCAAAGCAGGTTGTTCCAGGGTCACTTACGTTTGCAAAAAAATAATAATAATTTCCCACCAGGCCCTAACATAAGCAAGGGACTACACAACGGAGGCCCACAACCTGCATGATCTCAGCATCTAAATACCTACGTGATCAGTCAACAGCAGGGCCGGGCCACTGGGTGCCGGTGCAAAGCCCTGGAGCCTTGGCGGCGAAGGAGCCGGCTCTGCCAGGGAGGAGGACAGAGGGGGGCGGGTAGCAGTTCTGGGCACAGGATCCCGGGCTCATTACCTGGACCCACCGGAACCCAGAAGGAAGCCTGGCCCGCGATCACGTTCCTCGCCCTCATTTTTCTGGCTCAGAATCGCCAGGCATCGCCGGGCGTTACCCAACCCGGTACCACGAGACAGCCAGCCGCAGGGGGTGCGGCCAGAGGGGAAGCCCGCGTGCCCGGACCCCCCTGGGTGATTTGGGGCGGCCACCTCCCTCCCAGCGGCTTATGCATACACATTCCCCTCCCCAAACCCCATCCCCCAAACCCCGCATCCTCCTGCCCGTGAAAATCCCCACTCACCGCCGTTCCCAACGGCCATCAACCTGCCTTGGGAGGCCGGGGAGGGGGTAGGGGGGAGAAAAAGAACCCGTCGTCGCAGGTGCACCAGACTCGGTCAGGGCCCAGTTTGGGGGGGAAGCCTCTCTCCAGAACCACCGAAACCCCCGCCGCCAGCGAGGTCCCCCCCCAAACCAGCGCCTCGGGGCTGGGAGCGCGTCTGCAAGTTCACGGCTGACCCATCAGCTGCTACACTAACACGCACCCTTCATGTCCGCTCATCAGACGTTTATTCTTCTAAGTCTTTGGGGGGCGAGAAATGGACCTGTGCGTAAATTTAGGGTGAATCATCCCCCTCGGGAGGGTCGGAGCGGGGACCCGGTAAATGGCCTCGGGAGAGGCTTATTAATGACTGCGTGTCAGCGGGACTCTGAATCCCAGGAAGACGCCACGCGACCCAGCCCGCCGGGCACGGGCCCCGGGCGGCCGCTCACCTCCGGTACTCCAGGTAGTCGTCCACGGCCGCCGCGCCGCCCGGGGGCAGCGTCAGCCGCTCCATGGCCCGCGGGGAGGCAGCCCAGGCTCGGCCGCCGCCGCCGCCGCTCGGCGCGCGCGAGGGAGAGGGTCTCCGAGCCGCCAGAGCCGGCCCCGCCCCGCCAGAGCCGGCCCCGCCCCGCCCCGCCCCGCCCCGCCCCGCCCCGCCAGAGCCGGCCCCGCCCCTCCGGCCGCGCCCCCGCCCCGCCGCCTCCTGATTGGTCCGTCCTGAGCACCGCGGTGACGCCGCCCTGGGCGCGCGCTCCCACCTGGCGGCCCTCCCCCGCCCCGCGGACCGGATGCGAGAAGCCCGCTGCCTGCCAGCTCAGCGCCACCCGGTCCCTGCAGGGGATGCTGCTGGTCACCGCCCGCCACACACCTTGCGGGTCTCTCTGCCGGGCCTGGCAGGTCTCCGGGTAAAGTGACAGGGGCGCGGGCGTGCAGCTCCTCGCCTATAAGGGACGCACGGATCCTTGCTTATGTCTTTGTGCGGCGCTTTTCCAGTGTTGGAGAAGGGTCTGCATATGGCCTGCCTGCCCACCATCGCCAGCCCTGTTTTCCAAATGGGAATTTAAAAAAAAAACGGTGATAGAAGCTGGCCAGTGTGGCTCAATGGTTGGGCACTGACCTAGGTAGATAGATACCAGCTGGTCGAGGTCAGAGCACGTGCCCAGGTTGCAGGCTCCATGCCCAGTAAGGGGGTGTGCAGGAGGCAGCCCCTCCAGGATTCTCTCTCGTCATTGATGTTTCTGTCTCTCTACCTCTCCCATACTCAATGAAATCAATAAAATAAAAAAATTAAAGAAAAACAGTGATGTGCCCTAAACTGTTTGGCTCAGTGGATAGAGCGTCGGCCTACAGACTGAAAGGTCCCAGGTTCGATTCCCATCAAGGGCATGTACCTTGGTTGCGGGCACATCCCCAGTAGAGGCGTGCAGGAGGCACCTGATTGATATTTCTAAGTCTCTATCCTTCTCCCTTCCTCTATGTGAAAAACAAATAAAATGTATTTTAAAAAAGAAAGAGAGAGGAAGAAAGAGAGAGAGAGAGAGAGGAAGAAAGAAAGAAAGAAAGAAAGAAAGAAAGAAAGAAAGAAAGAAAGAAAGAGAAAGAGAGAAAGAAAGAAAGAAAGAGAGAAAGAGAAAGAAAACAGTGATGTAAAAGCAATACCGGTAGTCCTTGGTGCCTCCTTCCAATTTGGGTGTAAACCTACATAGTATTTGAAGAAAGCGAATTGCAGGTTTAAGCAGGGGAAAAAGTAAAAACAATTTAAACTTTTTTAAAAAACCTTTAGAAATATTCAACAATAAGTTGGATTACCATGTGATTGGCAATCTGGCCATAATTTGAGTTAATAACCTGAAAAGGGGGTAAGAAATCCATTACTGCTCAAGAGTCATTAATTTCTGAAAATCAGCTTGACCTCTCTCTTATAAATTACCTGGGAGGGAGTATCCACAAACAAGAAAAATAATTCATTGAACTACAACATTTTAAAGCTACTCCCCTGAGTAATTCAGGCTCCAAAGGCCAACTCTCATGCAGACAAACGGTATAGATGCCCTCTTCCTGTTTAGTGCCCTTGGTTTAGCAATCTACGTTGTTTTTTATTGTGGTTGAGCTGTTTCAAAGTATCACACACCATGACATTTAAAGCCAAAATACTCTAAAAAAATAAATAAGGACATTCTTCTCTCTAAATAAAATGGTATTATTATTCCAACAAAATAAAAATAGCTCCTTAATTTCACACCCTTTCTATAGTTAAATTTACCCAGGTCCTCAAAATGTTCTATGAGCACAATGTGATGGCTGTTACAAAAGAGTGAAGTATTACCACCCTTCATTGCATTGTTACCTGTCCTAAACATGAGGGAAGATGGAGACATCCAATCAAAAGTCTGTTACCGCCGAGACCGGTTTGGCTCAATGGATAGAGCGTCGGCCTTTGGACTGAAAGTTCCCAGGTTCGATTACGGACAAGGGCGAGTACCTTGGTTGCGGGCACATCTCCAGTAGGGGGCGTGCAGGAGGCAGCTGATCGATGTCTCTCTCTCATTGATGTTTCTGACTTTCTATCCCTCTCCCTTTCTCTTTGTAAAAAATCAATAAAATATATTTTTTTTAAAAAACTGTTACCAGTGAGAATGTGGAATGGCACAAAAAGTGTATTCCTTAATATACACATGCACTATGATATCAAGCTGATACCCCAGATGACCACTAAGTGACCAAGGGGCGGACAGGGAATTCAGCACAGACCCCCTGGAGAAAGAGATGGAGCAGACAGCAGGAGATTTCATCCTACTCAGAACAGCATGCAGTTTAAAGTTATGAATTGTTTATTAAATTGCTTATTTCTGGAATGTTCCATTTAATATGGGAGGCCCGAAGTTGACTGGATAACACACTGTGGAAGGAAATCATCAGAAGGGAGTATTATTGCACAGTGGTACCTCAAGATACGAGTTTAATTCGTTCCGTAACTTTGAGGCGTGGGAAACTATGAGATGCTCGAGTAGCGGTAAACTGGTAGGTCGTGTGCAGCTGGCTGATCCGCACGATTACTCGTATCTCAAATGTTGCTCGTATTTCAAAGCAAAAATCGCTTGCTCGACGGCTCATATCTCAAAATCTCCTATGTTAGGGCACTCGTATCTCGAGGTACCACTGTACGTGCTATAAAATAGATTGGGCAAAGCCTGGCAGTGGGAAGCAGGATTGTTTTAGACTGTGACCAGCTCTGGGCTCAGCTTCATCTGCCTGGCATTCCGGCAGGACATTCCAATGTGGCAAAGGGCCCTGCTGTGACAGAGTGAGGGCACTGTCTGCCAGGCCCGCACTCACGTCTAATCACCAGCAAGAAAACCAGCTACTTTGGTTTTGCAGAGGCAAAGGATAATACTGCTTTCCGCCTGGCCTTCTGGTTTGCGACGAAACCAGTTGTGCTCACCTGGGCACCAGGATCTGGGAAGAAGGAGGTAGTGGAAGGTACGGCTTACATCTTCCTGATGGTAAAAGCAAGGACCAAGCTCATCCTTTCCCTGGTCAAGTCACCTGAATCCTAATCAACAATAAGGAAAACTTCCCCCTTTCGGAAGTGGCCTTGGCTTCCTTTAGCCCCAGGAAAAGCTAACTTTTCTAGAAACAGAGGGCAGAGCAGCCCCGTCTGCCATCTCTCAGCCCCTCAGCGGAGGCTGTGTCAGAAAAGTCATTTGTTTTCATCAGAGAAAGGGCTTTTTCCTGTTAATAACCGTGAGCATTCAGCTTTCTTCTGGTAGTAACCGCGGGCACTCTGCACTGTACTTAAACCCAATCTTGTTTTGAACAAATGGTATTTAGGAAAGAAGATAAACAGAATTAAATCATGTGGAGAGGAAGAAAGTGTTTTTTACTTAAAACTCTTACTACTCATACCACTTTCTTTGGGAGAGTTTAATATCAAGTACCACTTATTCCCTTCTCCGCATTGATTTTTAGAGAGTGGGAGGGAGGAAGGGAGCAAGGTGAGAGAGAAAGAGATACATCAATGTGAGAGAAAAACATTGATAGGTTGCTTTGCACATATGCCCCGACCAGGGCCAGGGATAGAACCTGCAATCCAGGGACATGCCCTTGACCCAGAATTGAACCTGTGACCCTTGGAGGTCGGGGAGGGGGAGGGGGTGCAGGGCGGGGGGGAGAGAGAACAATGCTCTAACCACTTAGGAACACAGGCCAGGGAGTCATTTATTTTCAAAGGCAAAAAATGACAGAAACCTGTTTGAGGAGAAAAAAGAACAAACTACATTAATATCTCAAACACTCCCGCCCGACCCCTTGCCACTTCTGCCTGCTTTCCTCCTCTCAGTGTGACCTTGCCTGGAAGCTAAGAGAAGGGCATTTGTGGCTAACGGTTCTTAATTCCCAATAAGCCCGGATTATTTCTAATCATCAGGTTCAGAGGCAGAACAAAGAAATGGCTGCCCCTTTATTCTATGGGCCAGTAATAATGGACAATGCTGGACACGAGGAGGATTCCCATGTCACTTTTCACCTCCCCTCCCCACAGGAGACCAATCCAGGCTGAGGACCCGGGCATGAACCATCCCAGACAAAGCAGAAAGCTGGATCCAGAGCTGCTGCAATTTAAAATGTTCAAGAGTCAACAGCCAAGCGTTGGAAAAATAGCTTGAGGTTTTTAAGCCTCTGCCAGGTAGCATTTTAGAAAACCCCGAGAGAAAAAGCATAGACACAGCGAAGTCATTATTAAGACAATTGCAGGCTTCTTTTTTTAAAAAAAAAATCACCGCATGATCCATTTGTAAAACATAAAAAGGTTAAAAGGAGCAAAATAATAAACCAAGAGTGTGTGGTCTTGCATACCATGTTGTCTAGCCTCTAGGAAGTGGAAAATGAAGTATTTTGATCCCAGAAGGTCCCTAACCTAAACCTGGCAAATAAAATCT
Organism: Lasiurus borealis; assembly: GCA_004026805.1. Taxonomy (NCBI): domain Eukaryota; kingdom Metazoa; phylum Chordata; class Mammalia; order Chiroptera; family Vespertilionidae; genus Lasiurus; species Lasiurus borealis. The sequence continues at coordinate 48,717 of PVJN01003710.1, read as the reverse complement.
TAGCAGCAGCCGAGACCAGTTTGGCTCAATGGATAGAGCGAACCTGGACTGAAGGGTCCCAGGTTCGATTCCGGTCAAGGGCATGTACCTTGGTTAATGGCACATCCCCAGGGGGGGGGGGCGTGCAGGAGGCAGCTGATCGAGGTCTCTCTCTCATTGATGTTTCTGACTTTCTATCTCTCTCCCTTCCTCTCTGTAAAAAAATCAATAAAATATACTCAGCATATGTAAAAAAAAAAAAATCTTAGCAGCAGAGAACACCCGGAAGTGAGTTGAAAGAATCCCCCGGTGGGTGCAGAAAATGGCCGTGAGGGTGGATGAGAAGACTGTTCACCCTGCAGAACATGCACTCTTTGTCCCTACCTTCCCTCTACATCAAATGTGAGACACACTATGTGGCAGGTGCAGCCACAGCTCCCAAATACCATACCCTGGTGCTTCCAACTAACTCCCCAGGAATTGATTCGTGTCCCATCACCCCAGCCCCGGCCATCCTTGGCCATCAGACGGAGTGAGGGGGCGCCCCTTCCATCGAGGCCTGAGAGCCGAATGCATCAAGTGTGACGTCTTTGCAGACTCTGCGCATTGCCGACCTCTTGAGGACACAGTGAGGAGTGGACAGAAAAGCACTTCTCTCTTGGATCAGAGGAGGGGATAGGTCCCAGGAACTAGATCAGCGGTTCTCAACCTGTGGGTCGCGACCCTTTTGGGGGCTGAACGACCCTTTCATAGGGGTCACTTAAGACCATCAGAAAACACCTATTTCCCATGGTCTTAGGAACCAACACACCGCTCCTCGGTGTAGCAAAGTGTAGCAATGTAGTTTACTGTTGTCCTATGAAGACTGTTACCCATGCTACACCACGATTCAAGACAAAAATTTCATTTATTTATAATTAGAAATAAATATTTCACAATATATAATTACATATTGTTTTTGTGATTAATCACTATGCTTTAATTATGTTCAATTTGTAACAATGAAAATACATCCTGCATATCAGATATTTACATTACAGTTCATAACAGTAGCAAGATTACAGTTATGAAGTAGCAATGAAAATAACTTTATGGTTGGGGGTCACCACAATGTGAGCAACTGTATTAAAGGGTCGAGGCATTAGGAAGGTTGAGAACCGCTGAACTAGATGGTGGGAGTAAAGGGAATACTTGCATTTGCTCATGCCAAGGTCAGCAGAGCTGCTAGTAAGACAAGAGCACGGACTCGAGACAGACCTTTGTGGGTGTGAATCTCTGCCGTGCAGTCTATAAGGTGTGACTGCAGCCCCGTTTCCACACTCTCTCCCTAACCGAACCTGCCTCACAAAGTCTTGAAGATTATAAATGCGATATTGAAGAGCACAGGACAGAGCCTGATTAGATGCTCAGTAATTGTTATTATAACAATCCCATTACATGGGAGACATTATTAAAAACAAATTATCTTGGGGGGGGGGAGGGAAGGCTGGGAGGAGGTTAATGGGGGTCGGGGAAGGAGACATATGTATTACTATTTATAATACTTTAAATAATTTTAAAAAATTATCTAACCCTTCTGCTGTAAATCCTTCCTCTTGGAACATGCTCCTGTTTTGAAAAGTTTTAATTTAATATGCAAGACATCGCCCCTGCTCCAGGAGGCAGGACCAGAGGCCTTCCTTACCTGGCCGAGGTCCCCTAGCTGTGCCCTCTCCTCCAGCCATCAGTCAAGGCTTTCAGACTCCCAGTTGAAATTTTAATTTTTTTAAGATATATTTTATTGATCTTTCATAGAGACAGAGGGAGAGGAACAGAAAGCTAGAAACATCGATGAGACACATTGATCAGCCGCCTCCTGCACTGGGGATGTGCCTGCAACCAAGGTACATGACCTTGACCGGAATCCAACCCGGGACCCTTCAGTCCGCAGGCTAACGCTCTATCCACTGAGCCAAACCGGTTTCGGCCCCAGTTGAAATTTGAAGAAAAGAGTAAAGGTACTTTTCCCCTCCATCTCAAATTCATGAAGATGACAAACAAGCAAACAAAACCAACACATTTATATCAAAATTAAGCATAACCTAATGTTATGTGTAAATTCCTAAGCACTGGTGGTTCAAAATATTTCCTCAAGCCCTGATACCCTATCTACCATAGCACTTACCCTCCACCCCCTACCCCCAACCTAAAAAAGACTCCTCACAATCTTGGTTTATTTCTTTACCTAAAAAAAATCGATAGATACTAAAGATAATGTGATGGGTGATGATGTAAGCACCTAAGAAAGTTAAATGAAAAATAATGGTTTGTTCACATGAAGGATGCTGCTAAGCAACACTTAGAAGAATGTGAAGTTACACTTGACCTAGTGAGGCCTCACTGAAGATCCTAAACTCATCCTGAAAAAAATGTTTAAGAGATGCTGGCATTGGTAAAATCTAAAACACTCTATAATAGTTTTTGTGTGTGTGTGTGTGTGTTTAATCTTTTTGGCTTAGCTGCCTTATTTTAATATATACAAATATCACTGATTCATTTTAAATCAAAAACTGTAAGTGGACAAACTTGATCTGATTAAGCACAAGTCTGAGCACTGACCAATCCCCTCCCAGCTCTCTAATCCAATTATGGATTAGCCACTGTACACTGTGTTCCCAGCCTTTTCTCGACTATGCAGTATGCGTCTGGTCTGCTGCTCATGGCATTACACAAGGTTTGGGGATGATCATCTAGCATAACACAGGCCTTCGACTTGTTCCACACCTCGGTCTAAATCTTTTATCTGCAACCGAAATGCCTAATTGAGTGGAAGATGATTATCAACTGTGATATATATAACCAGAGTACCAGAATAACCGTGAAAGTAATGTAAAGAAGTTCATGATAGGTTGCACACAAAAAACGTACAGTGTAAATTTTAAAAATATAAATAAAGGTATAGATGCACAAAGCAGAGAGTGTAGAATGGTAACTCTTTTTAACCAATATTCCATCAGGCACCTATGCTGTCAGACATGATGTATACGCCCAGGTTTTACAGTGAATGGAATGAAGTTCTTGCCTTCCTGGAGCTCATATTCTAAGAAGCATCAGGAAAAAAATAATAATAATAATATACAATTTAATGTTATATATATACCACAACTGTGGAAAAATAGAAAAAAGGGTAAGAAGGAAGTTAAAAGTATGACATTTTAGGCAGGTGGTCAAAGACAACTTCCCTTAGGAAGTGCTTTAGTATTTATGAGCCCTAACTGGTTTGGCTCAGTGAATAGTCTATTGGCCTGTAGATACAAGGGTCCCAGGTTCGATTCCAGTCCAGGGCATGCACATTGATTGCAGGCACATCTTCAGTAGAGGGTATGCAGGAGGCAGCTGATTGATGTTTTTCTCTCTCCTCCATGTTTCTAACTCTCTATCCCTTTCCCTTCCTCTCTGTAAAAAAAATCAATAAAATACATATTTTTTTAAAAAAGAAGTACCATTTGAGCATCTGAATGTGAGGGAGGGAACCACGAAGATATCTGGGAATGAGAGTTACAAATGGAGAAATATGAAATTTGAAGCTGCTGATCCAAAAACATGTTTGGTATGCCCTAGAAAGAAAAAGTCAGCATGGCTGGAGAGGAATTGAGGAGGAGGAGGTTGGTACAAGGTTACAAGATAATCGGGAGCAAATTAGGCTTTTGAGGCCACAGTGAGAATGCTGGATTTTCAGTAGCATGAAAAGTAAATGAAGAGTGTCAGAAGGGGAAATCATATTCACATATATATTCAAAAATGTCAACAGTAGTTACCCCTGGGTTAAAAAAAAAAATTTGGATTTCTTCCCCACATTTTGCTTTTCTGTGTATCCTAATTTCCACATTTATTTATCCTCTCCCTATTTCTTGAGCTCTTGCAAAATATGAACCCTACCATCCCCCCAAACGAAAGTTGTTAAGAATCATTAAGTGACTTCAAGTATTAAAAAAATAGTTTCAATTAACTCCTTTGTTTTCGTCTCTTTCAATATATCATGTCCCCTTTTCAGATAAACATTTCCCTAAAAAAAAGGGGGTGAGGGGGGAATGCTGTAACTACACTGAAAGCTATGCAGCTCCAGGTGATGTAAAAATGAACTTGGTTTGCATTTAAGTGTAAGGTGCAAGTCAGAGGCTCCTGTGTGAGCTGTTAACACTTCGGGTTTCAGAGAAATAATTAAATGAGCTGAGGCAGATTCTCTAAATCAAAATACCTTTAAAAAGACATACTCTGGCCAGGTGGCTCCGCTGGTTGGAGTATGGTCCCATACACCAAAAGATTATGGGTTTGATTCCCAGTCAGGGCCCATACCTGGGTTGTGGGTTCAATCCCAGGTAAGGTGCATGCAGGAGGCAGCTGGTCGATGTTTCTCTCACATCAATGTTTCCCTCTATATTCCTTCCTCTCTCTCTAAAATCAATACAAACATAACTTTGGGTGAGGATTTAAAAAAAAAAGAGACAGACAGACAGACTTAAGCCTTTATAATCTACTTAATTGAGCCAAGATCCTAAGTGTTTCCTGAAAGACAAATGAGACCCAAGTTATCATCAACTATGATGTTTAAATTGCTTGTTAAACTCAAAGATACTCTGAAATAAATTTAAAAGTTCTTAGTTTCTTTAGTGATGTCTTACGTGCTAATCACCAATTAAGATGAACTTGGGATATAAATTCTAAGGCATGACTTACAACACTTAATAAACTTCAGCTTGAGGGGACGAAACCTAGGAAACGGCCTTCGATCACAGTCCTCAGACTTGTTCCTCTGAACCCTTGCACCGTCTCTCTGATCCTAAACAAGACAACCATCCACCTCCGTCTTCTGAAAAAGTTATCTCAAGTTGGTGGGACAAACCCAAATTTTCTAAGATCCCTTTTAATCATTCACCAGTTATTAAATGCACAATCACCAGTAAAGAATAAAACTTATCATAACACTTTGTAAATACAAATAATGCGTTTTATTTCATCCCTGAAAACAAAACAAAATGTCCACGTCTAATAAGAAAGACAGAACAATTATTCCAAACTTCACTGGGTAAGGGCATATAATTCATTTCTTCACAAAGAGTACAGAGAAAGTTTGGAAAGCTCCCTTTCATGAAATTTTTTTCATACTTATTTTAATAAAACATTTTAATTATTGCTACTATGTGTGGTAGCACATTGCAATAATGAACAATATCCAAAACTAAATTCAATATAGTCTAAATCTAGAAGCTAGCTGCACTTGGCAGTTATTATAGAGAATAAATACTATGAAATATAGGGCACCATATGGCAATTAAATCTGCTACAAGGGACATTTAAATAAAGGAGTCCTTTGCTGTATGCTAGAATTACCCAAAATTAGGATCTTCTGTGCTATATACATTAACTGTTTTTCTGAAAGAAGAGTCAATCTTTATAATTTAAATTACATCTTAAATGTTTTTAATTATTTTAAGTGGTCATTACATAAAATGAACATATAATGTCTCTAGTATACAAATCCAAAATTTCATAAAGCAGGATACTCTTATATAATGTTAACATTTTCCAAGCTATTTAATGTAGCACAAATACCTTTATACACCTACGCATCTGGCTAAAGTCTTTAAAAGCCCCAGTCTCACGAATATCTCCGTCTCCCTTCCCCTGCCAACATAAAGGCAAAATTATCCAAATATGGAAATAATGTGCTTCCCTGACAGCATAGACGCCCAACGGGTTAAACTTTTAATACTTATTTTTAGCTCATCATAAAAATATCATTTGTTCTTCAGAATACATGTAATAAAATGTTACATATGAGATTTGAAATTACTATCTTAATGTTCTTTAATTGTCCCCATGTTTAAGAATAGGTTACAGACAGTGGCTACTACCCATTTCAAGATTATTCTCATACAAATGCAATTTTTAAAAATATACAATAATTAACCTTCAGTTATTCTGAAGGATAGTGCAAATGAAGACATTCTTTGGGTCATGGTTTTAAAACAATTTCAACATTATACTTCCTTGCTCTGCTCATAATCTGAGTAACAAAATAGAGTACTAGAAATAAGCACACTTTTTAACAGTATCAGTCTAAGATTATATAGTATATTGAGAACAAATGACAGAATGAGTCAATAACAATATTCTTCACTGGCCTGAAAAACATGTCTATATTTAAATAAATATCTTCTAGAAACGAAGCCATGTCTTTCAGTGTTTGTATTTCAGCTTGACCTCAAACACAAAAGGTTTCCATAAAGATCACCTATTGCATACCACCTCAACCATGTTACCAAATTCCCTTTAAGGATGTAGTTCAGCACTGAAGAGCCTTGCCTGAAAGCAAACTAATAACTTTGAAAAATTTATATACAGAGTAAGAGTTCCGTGATTCCAGCATATTCCTTGAAAATGCAGAGTATTTGCAAAGTATTACTCTCGCCTAGCCGGCGGTGAAAAATCTGTCCTCGGACCTAACCCCTGGGGACGCGGCAGCACCAGGCGATCTGTAACTGTTATCTGATGTTGCCGGACGCGTTAATCCTTTTGTTCGTGGTCACTGGCACCAGATTCCCACTGGTACCATTGGTAGTGTTGGCTGCTGAGCCGTTCACAACAATATAGTCAACTTTGTTCTCTAGTTTCACCAACCGCTGTAAAATGTCATCCAAAAGGACAGCAATTGTTCTTTTTAGATCCGCTGGAGGAGGGGGGGAGAAGGGAATAAAAATAAACCATATTAAACATTAGCATTAGTATTTGTGTTTTCATAGTTTGAGGGGAAAAGTGAGCAATTATTAAGTCATCTGAAAGAAAATATACTAGAGAGAAAGCACTCAGACCTCAAATAGAAAAGGCCTAATTATTGTAATCAATAGCATCAGAGCTTCTTAAGGGAATTTCAGTGTTATAAATATGGGGGGAACTCTTACTTTTCCAGTGCAATAAAATAGATTTAAAGTCTGGTTAAAAAGTTAATCCCACCCAGCCAGTGTTGCTCAATGGTTGAGGATTGACCTATGAACCAGGAGGTCATGGTTTGATTCCTGGTCAGAGCACATGTCCAAGGTTGCAGGCTCAATCCTCAGTAGTGGGCATGCAGGAGGCAGCCAATCTATGTTTCTTTCTCATCATTGATATTTCTCTTTCTCTCTCTCTCTCTTTTCCTTCCTCTCTGAAATCAATAAAAATATATATTTTTTTAAAACACATAGTTTATAAAATATCAGGTGTAGAGGGTCTCACTTTTGCTTTTAAAACTGAGTTGTTATACAAAACTAGGCAGCATAGCATAGACAGCTCTACTTTTTAAAATATCACAGTTATTTTGCTCAAGTAGAATGAATTTTGTTTTCAAGTATTTCTTTTGTTCCAAAAGAATTGCTTCTTCATTGTTGGACTAAGCAGAATGCAAAACAATATAACCTGCATCTACATCAGCCACAAGTACACCAATCTCAATTTATGCCAACTCCTTCAATTCTAGTCACCTACATTTGACCCTCATCATTTCATAAAAACACCTTAAGAGGGAGAAGAAAAAATGGAAAGTGTTTAGAGCCGTGGTCGGCAAACTTTGGCTCATGAGCCACATGTGGCTCTTCCACAAAATACTACGGCGTGGGCGAATCTATTTTGAAGAAGTGGCGTTAGAAGAAGTTTAAGTTTAAAAAATTTGGCTCTCAAAAGATATTTCTTTTCTTTAAAAAATATATATATTTTATTGATTTTTTTACAGAGAGGAAGGGAGAAGGATAGTTAGAAACATCGATGAGAGAGAGACATCGATCAGCCACCTCCTGCACGTCCCCTACTGGGGATGCACCCGAAACCAAGATACATGCCCATGACCGGAATCGAACCTGGGACCTTTCAGTCTGCAGGCTGACACTCTATTCACTAAGCCAAACCGGTTTTGGCTCAAAAGAAATTTCAATTGTTGTGCTGTTGATATTTGGCTCTGTTGACTAATGAGTTTGCCAACCACTGGTCTAGGGCATTCCCAGATAAAGATGGTAAACTGAACAAAGGCATTTAACCTCTGATGACTCTCACAAAACAATGGTGTTTTTTTCTCGTTTTCTTTTTTTTCTTTTTTAAACCCAGGAGGCCAAAGATAACAAGAGGAGACAGTAGCAACAAAATTCCAGAAGCTGAAAAGCAGATGAGCACTAACTGACTTAGCAGAACTGGAAACGTTGGATCTTAAAAGAGGAAAAATACCAAGAAGCAATTTGATTTTCTCCTCCGGACCCCACCCTAAAAGGCCCAGTACCAAGTACCAATAAAAACATGAGTAAAGAAGGAATTAAAACAGGACTAGCCCTAGCCAGTTTGGCTCAGTGTATAGTGTCGGCCTGTGGACTCAAGGGTCCCGGGTTTGATTCTAGTCAAGGGCACATGCCTAGGTTATGGGCTCTGTCTCCAGTAGGGGGCATGCAGGAGGCAATCAATTAGTGATTCCCTTTCTATCTCTCTCTTCCTCTCTGAAATCAATAAAAATATACATATATTTTTAAAAATAGGACTAGATCAGTGGTTCTCAACCTTTTTTAATGCTGTGACCTTTTAATACAGTTCCTCATGTTGTGGTGACCCCCAATCATAAAATTATTTTCGTTGCTACTTCATAACTGTAATTTTGCTACTGTTAATGAATCATAATGTAAATATCTGTGTTTTCTGATGGTCTTAGGCTCTACAGCAGCGGTTCTCAACTTGTGGGTCGAAAACTGCTAGCAAGGTTGCCTAAGACCATGGGAAAAGAGAACCCTGGGGGTGTAGTGGAAGTTTACATAATAAGTGCTGAGGCTAACCCTTCTCCCCCCGTCTTTTCCTCTCACCAGGTCCCAGAACACTTGGGAGACCCAGAACTCTTTCTCTAGGGAATTTGACTGGGTCAAGAGGAAAAACCTAAATACACTAAGATTTGGGATACCCCAAAGAGTACAATGCATTGTAATTAATAAAGAATTAGCTGGCCTTTATCATGGATTCCTGGGACGTAGCTCTAAACACTTGGAATTTCCTGACTTTGTTACTCATGGTGGGCCCTGTGACTACACCTGACAGTTTATAGTAATAAGATGTCTCAGGGCTCTCACTGGTTTGGTTCAGTACATAGAGCACCAGGCTGTGGACTGAAGGGTCCCGGGTTCAATTCTGGTCAAAGGCATATACCCGGGCTGCAGACTCAATCCCCAGTTGGGGGTGTGCGGGAGCAGCCAATCACTGAGTCTCTCTCATTATTGATGTTTCTATTTCTCTCTCTCCCTTCTTCTCTGAAATTAATAAAAATATATTTTTTAAAAATCAAGACATAATACTACAAAATATTAATAATTATTAAAATGATGGATATATGAATATCATATTATTTCTTTTTCAGTACAATTGAATTTTTCATAATAAAAAGCAAAGAAAACATTATTTGGAAAGGCCTATGCACTAAGTAGAGTTAGACTTCCATGACTATCTTTGTGGGGTTTTTTATGACTATCTTTAAACAGGGATAGGTTCAAGAGGCGAAAACTAGAAACAGTCCACGTTAACTCACCATATCCTGCCATCGAAGCGCCATTCTCAACATCCATTGTGTTCTTATTTTCCTCTGCGAGGGCTTTAACGTACCTTTTGCTTAAATCTAGTATTTGTTCACGTAACTTGACACTGCTTTGATGTCTTGGTTGTTGAAAAGTATAGTGCAGTAACATCAATCCCCAAATGAATCCAAATACAAGCAACAGTAAACTCAACTTCTGGGACATATTTTTTCTGGAGATTGCAAAAATCATTCTGAAGCAAAGAGACTAAGCTGGAAAGCGGTAACCAATCAAGATTTCGAAGGGAAATAAAATCCCCTCCTCTTCTTCCTCCTCTGCTAATATGGTATATTCTTCATCTTCAACAAGATTGCCTCCAACTCTCAATTACCTGTAAAACTGAGAAGAGGCCATTAGTCATAACCTGTATCAGTAACAGAATAAACAATGATATTAGATTTAGGAACAATTTCTATAAATAGTTTTGATTTGGAATTTCGTCATCTTCTTTGTCAATTTTCTCCACCACTCAGCAAACTTTCAGGTCTTTATCAGTTTCCTTTAAATAGCTCTTCAAAAATTTAAAACAGAAATGTTGATTCACTGAAAATATCTCTTTAAAATATCATCATAATCATAAAATTCTTTGAATGATTCTTGTCATCTGTAGCTAACATTATGAATACAAAATTTATAGGAGATTTCAGTCTATTCAAAACTGGCCACCAATCTAAATGTCCAAAAACTGTTCTTCCTCCTTAAAAAAAAAAAAAGTAGATGCCAAACTTAAAGTTAGAAATGAGGAAAAGTAAAACACTAGAAAATCAAAATACCTATATGACTTTAAAACAAAAAGCAACTACAATATAAGTAAATGTACCAATGTCTGAAAATGTCACCAGATATAGAGTTCAAAACCACGGTTATAAGGTTTGTCAAGAACTTCCTAGAAAAGATGGATAAATTCAGTGAGACCTAAAAGGAGATGAAAAAGGACCAACTAGAAAGTAAACATAGACTGACTGAAATAAAAAATATTATACAGAGATCTAACGGCAGACTAAAAGAACATAAGAATCAAGTCAAAGATTTGAAATACAAAGCAGAAAACACTCAACTGGAAAAGAAAAAAGAATCCAAAAATGTGAATATAGTGTAAGCAGTCTCTGGGACAACTTCAAGCGTACCAACATCAGAATTATGGGGGTGCCAGAAGAAGAGAGAGAACAAGATACTGAAAACCTACTTGAAGAAATAATGACTGAAAACTTCCCCCACCTGGTGAAAGAAATAGACTTACAAGTCCAGGAAGCACACAGAAACCCAAACAAAAGAAATCCAAAGAGGACCACACCAAGACACATCATAAGTAAAATGCCAAGAGCAAAAGACAAAGAGAGAATATTAAAAGCAGCAAGAGAAAAACAGTTAGTTACCTACCAGGGAGCACCCATAGGATTGTCAGCTGATTTCTCATCAGAAACTATGCTATGGAGAAAATAAGCAGGACAATGTGAGAACGTCTGGGAAGTCTAGAGGTCAAGGAAGACCGGAGTTCTGACCTGAGAAAGAGGAGGAAGTACAAAGTCTGGTTCCAATTACCTTTCAACTAAAATCTTTAGAATTCTTTTCCGACCAGAATCTTGGGAGCAAACAGTAAATTCCTTACTCTTACCGTCCTCAACACAAACCCATGAGAATGAGAGGGATCCCAGTCCCCAGCATGGAATGGCCTGGTTTGCAGAAATCATCCAAAGCGAACAGAAGAAAGCCACAAGCAAAGCAAGCTTCGTGTTCCCTTTTCTTATGAGAACGACAGTTACTGTTTGGTAATATACAGGAACAATAATGGTTTAATATGGTGTTTTCTTATTGGTTTTTTTCTAATATGAAAGGGGCAGTGGCAAGATGGGATGTGGAATTAAGTCTAGGTAGCAATTCACTGTCATGTTAATTAATCACTGTTATTAAGCATTATTTACTTTAATGTTTTCAAACTCTAAAATATTCCTTGTTAAAGAACACAAACATATCAAAAACAAAGAACCTGGGGAAATTATTTTCCTTATTTTTATATTTATTACTGGACTTAATGTCCCTACTCCAATTTGCAAGACCTTTGGAGACCTGTAAAGCTCCAAAGATCTGGTTTAAACTTTACTGTCACTTGCCAAACAGCAAAACATCAAACAACTAGATATTTAAGCAAATTATCAGTGATTTCTCTCTAGCCAGGACAAATATATTAATCTATCATTATTACTAAGGCCAAATAAAGACAGGTAACCAAATAATTTAAACTAGAACACTCTCCTAAACAATGTAATGTATAAAGAGAACTGACTGCCAAAACCAGTTTAGCTCAGTGGATAGAGCATCAGCCTGCGGACTGAAAGGTCCCAGGTTCGATTCCGGTTAAGGGTATGTACCTTGGTTGCAGGCACATCCCCAATGGGGAGTGTGCAGGAGGCAGCTGATTGATGTTTCTCCCTTTCTCTCTGTAAAAAATCAACAAAATATATATTTTTTTAAAAAAGAAGAGAGAACTGACTACCCAACATCAAACTAAAGGGAAAATGAGGCATCCAAACTTTCAACCCAGGATTCCAATGCTTTCCAAAAACAAGAAACAAAATCAACTTAATAGTTTGCAACTGGCACTTCTTTAAAAACAAGATAAAATAGAAACCATCAGAGTAGACTGCACCCACTACAGATTTCATTTTGCAAAACTTTTATTTCTGTTTAGATATAAATATGTACATTTATATATTTTTTTCATACACAGGTACACACATGCACACATAGAGCTATACATCTATGGAGTCTTAACAAAGACTCTTGTATGGGCTGTAGTCAAAAATATAAAAATACTGCATTTCACGCTACCTGTGCTAAAATAATTCCTTGTAGTTTTATGTAACCATTGCAATAGCAACATAAAAAACATTAATGGATGTTTAATCCTATTTTAAAAATCTCTCCTTCAAATCCCATTTCTGCATTTCTTTGGCAATCTGCTTCATGAACCAATATGGCCACAGCTAAATCAACTACCTTCAGCAATAATATCAGCAACTAGCAAGCAGAGACCCTGTCACTTAGCCAAAGGTACTACACTGCAGGAATTGCCGTTAGTCTCCTAAGAAATTTACAGCTAGAGAAGCAGATACTTATTACAAAAAGGAGACAGTATGTTCACCAGAGCTCAGAGGTTCAGAGAGTTCTCTCCAAAAAAGGCTCAGAAACAAGTTCTCCACAGATTTGATCTTGGAATGTAATTTCAGGGGGAAAGGGCATTTCTAAATGTCTTAAATTACTAAAATATTTTCTCTACATAATATTGCTTAAGGTTAATCTCTGGGAGGGAGGGGGGGGAGGAAATATAACACAGGACATAGTCATTCACTCCTAATTACCTGTAAGATTAAAAATGTGAACTCCTTGAGAAAAGCTATCCTAAAATTCCAGCTTAGATACAGAAATATCATAACTAAAGATATTAGATCATTTTTACTTTGTTTTTTGCTAATCCTCACCCGAGGATATTTTTTCCACTCATTTTTAGGGGAGGTGGGAGAGAGAGAAAAACAGAAACACATTGATTTGTTGTCTCCTGCACGCTCCCCAACCAGGGCCCAGCCAGGGAGGAGTCTGCAACCAAGATATACACCCTTGATCAGAATCAAACCCAGGACCCTTTGGTCCACAGGCCAAATGCTCTATCCACTGAGCCAAACCGGCTAGGGCTAAAGATATTGGATCATTTTTAAATGGCATGTTTGGGAGAGGGGAGAGAAGACTAACACTGAAGAGTGAAAAGATAGAAAAACCTGGGTAAAGTGAGTCAGGGTTAAGAAGAGAACATGTTAAGGCAAAAGGGAAAGTACTCAGTCACTATGCCACAGTAAAATTTTAATCTAAATATATTATGCAGCACTGGATATTTCAGTCAGAGTCTGACCTGCCCACAGTCTCAGCCAATCACGTTTTGTGCCACGTCACCCCACTTCCCCTTCCACGGCTGAGTAGACTAGCTCTGTGCACCTTTGCCTGAGGCCTTGGACAAAAAGAGGCCCTTAAGAAAACCAGAATGTTCTATTGAGAGCAGAAGCAAAAGAAAAAATTCAGAAAAAAAGAAACAATGAAGTTAGATTAGGGCAGTGGTCGCCAAACTCATTAGTCAACAGAGCCAGATATCAACAATACGACGATTGAAATTTCTTTTGAGAGCCAAATTTTTTAAACTTAAACTTCTTCTAACACAGTGGTTCTCAACCTTCCTAAGGCCGAGACCCTTGCATACAGTTCCTCACGTGGTGGTGACCCCCAACCATGAAATTTTGCTACTGTTATGCATCGTGATGTAAATATCTGCATTTTCCGATGGTCTTAGGCGACCCCTGTGAAAGGGTCGTTCAACCCCCAAAGGGGTCGCGACCCACAGGTTGAGAACCGCTGTTCTAACGCCACTTCTTCAAAATAGATTCATCCAGGCCGTGATATTTTGTGCAAGAGCCACGCTCAAGGGGCCAAAGAGCTGCATGCAGCTCAAGAGCCCAGGTTTGCCGACCACTGGATTAGGGACTTGACAACCGGAGTTGTACAAAAGAAGCAGACATAATAGGTAAACTGAGGCTATGAGTAAAAAAAGGAGGAAGAGAACTAAGCATGTCAACAATGCAGAGGAAGCACATGCAGCTCATGAAAGAGATTCCGGTTTGTGGCAGCTTTCTAGATCTTTAACGTGTACTGCCTTCCTCCGGTGGAAATGCACCCCTAAGACACAAATAAATGACTAAAAAGGTTTGCATCCTTTTTTTTTTCCACATTAGAAAGAACGTCTAAAAACCCTTATCGTTGCAAGTCTGAGCTAGAAGAGGCCTTGGAATCAGACCAACTCACTGTTTTAGAGGAGGAAATTGAGGACCACAGCGGAACCGAAGGTCACACAGATCGTGACAGAGCTGGACAGGAACCAAGGACGCCTATTCCTGTAGCCATTACCCTCTGTCCTACGCTATTCTAAATCACACCGACGTGGAAATATTTCTTTTCTCAAAACAAGAATTTTTGCCACGTTTTTAAATGAATCAGCAATCTTTATGTGCATAGGTCATCTCCCACAGTTTAAGTTTTCCACTGGCATACTTTCTGGCTCTCTGCTATCTTTACGCAATAACAGTCATTAGATTTCTCCTTTTCTACTGAAAAAAGAATGTTTAAATACATCTGTCACTAAAAACCTTGCACAGAATATTCTTCAGGCCCCACTATAACAGAACATTCAAACAGAGCATCACTCGGGGCATATTTTACCCACTACACAGTAGTGTTCAAACTCAAAATGGTACAAAGCAGACATTTTAAATGAAAAACATCTTTCAACTAAGGCCCATAAAGATTTCTTTGGAGAAAAACTCATCACCCACATCAGTAAAATTTAGGAGAAAACAGTGCAAAGAACAACTCAAACGAAAGAGGGGCAAATGTGAAATATTTCAAGTCATTTCCTTACAAAATGCATTACATTGAACCAATTGTCCTGAGAACAAAAAGCTGCAACTTGGAAACACAAATCCCAAAGGGAGGAAATGACTAACCAGTGAGAAAGAGCAGAAAGAAGTAAAAAGAAGTTGACACAGGGTTGAAAGGATGGTGAAACCCCCCCTCAGGACTGCAGAGGCTGACTCTGCCAAAAACACTTAAGCTCCTCTAAGCATCCCGCAAAGGACAAGGCGGGAAAGGGGGTGCTGAGGGAGAGGGGGGTGAAGGAGTCCTTGTACGTATGTCCAAAGCTGATCCACAGAAGAGCAGAGTCATCAATTTCCTAAGGGCAGTCTCAGCCATCTTAACTCAGTGTAAATTACAACCCCGCGTTTTATAAACGTCTTTGCTTAGGTCTCAGGTGCACAGGCTTAAAGGGAAAAACACCAGAGTGATAGTGATTAAAGAAAGAGAAACACAAAACTCCCAAATCCAGGGCGACTTCAGTGTAGCTAATGAAAGCATCACATTGAAAAGATTTATTGTTTGTTAAATAAAGAACTAGCGTCATTGTAAGTATACTACCTCTTATCCTAATAACTTAAAGGTGTGTGGTTGGTTTATTGCCATTTGATGGGTGAGAAAGCTCAGGCCTCGGGACTGGAACCCCCGGCTGTGTGCGCCCCACTTTCTGAGAGTTAGTTTCAGTTCCTCCTCACCAGTCCGTCACCCAGGAGTTGAGTTTTGAAGAGGAAGCTAAAACGGGGCATCTGAGCCCTACCTGGTTTCGCTCGGTGAACAGAGCCTGGGCCCTCGGACTGAAGGGTCCTGGGTTCAGTTCTGGTCAAGGGCAAGCACCTCGGTTGCAGGCTGCCGGGGCTGGTGCTGGAGGCAACCAATAGGTGCGAAGCACTTTGTTGTTCCTCTCTGTCTCTCCCCCTCCTTCCACTCTTTCTAAAAAATAAATGGGAAAATAGTCTTGGGTGAGGAGTAACAAAAAAATAAAAATTATTTGTGACAGTTTAAGGGGGGGAAAGGGAGCATTTGACTTTCTCAAAGTTGTAGAAGCAAAAGGGGGCCACACACTAAACCTGAAGAGCTTGGGGGAAGCCTGCCTGGTGAACCTTACAAACTCAGCGCCCTGCAGTCACCACGGAGGGTGGTCTGAAATTAAAACTTCCTAACTAGCGGGAACCGGTTTGGCTCAGTGGTTAGAGAGTGGGCCTGCTGACTGAAAGATCCCAGGTTCGATTCCGGTCAAGGGCATGTACCTTGGTTGCAGGCACATCTCCAGTGTGGGGCGTGCAGGAGGGCAGCTGATCCATGTCTCTCTCTCTCATTTCTGACTTTCTATCCCTCTCCCTTCCTCTCTGTAAAAAGTCAATAAAATATATTTTTTTAAAAAAACTTCCTAACTAAAAGCAGGGGTAGTCCTGCCCGAGGCTGCTATCTTCCTTGACCAAGGTCCATCTTTCCCTTAACTGAGCCTTGCCTGTGGTCTGTTTGCATCTATCCTATAACATACCTTTGGAATGTCAAGGTGACGTCCTTTTTCCCAGGCCCCTCGGGGTGCAATCACTGCCTCGGAGTACAGACCACAGAACCCTTCCTCGTCACTGTTATCTGTGGGTTAACTATTATCTCACACCATCTCTACAAAAGCATGTGTTTACCCATCTTTCTTTTTTTCTTTTCCAATCTCAGATGTCCCTGCTTTGCTTTCTCCCATCTCCCTGATCTATATCCCCAATGGATTGCGTGTAAAACCCCCTTCGGTTTCACCCTTGGATTCTGACATGTGAAATAAGTGGCAAAACTGCCATTGCCCTGATGAGCATTTTATCCATCTGCTGAGATTTTACACACACACACACACACCCCGACAACTGACCTCGGTGTGGCTCCAATAAACTCAAAAACTTCTTACAGATTTGCACGTTTCTGACCTCGACCCAGCAGAGCAGAGGCGAGCTGTCAAAACGCGGGGACGGCAGCGAGCGCGGCTGCGGCGCCCGCCCGCCCGCCCGCCCGCTCCATCCCCGCAGCTCCGGGCCGCGCACCCAGCCTGCCCCGCTCGGGTCCCGCAGCCGGAGCCCCGCGCGGATCCCGCAGCCAGAGCCCCGCTCGGTCCTCCGCGCTGTCAGACCCGGGGGGGCGGGAGGGGGGCGGGACAAAGAGCTGTCAATCCCCCACTTTCCACCCCGACCTCCCGCCGCCGCCGCCGCCGCCGGTGCCCAGCCAGGTCTCCCCGGACGCCCAGCAGCCACGGCCGCGGGGAGAAGGGGGTGGCGGGAGGCGGGGCACCACGGAGCCGGGGCGGCCGCCGCCGGAGGGGTTCCGCGGGCGCCGCGGGCCGAGCCGGCTGGGACGCCGCCGCCCGGCTCCCCCAGCCCCGTCCCCATTACCTTGCCGACGGGCTTCTGTCCCCGCCGCCGCCGCCGCCGCCGCCGCCAACAGGCTCCGGGACGGCGCCGCGGACGCCGGTGAGAGGGCGCGTCAGCTGCGTCCCGCGCCGGTAAGGCAGCCTCCAGGTCGGGATGCAGAAAGGACGCGGCTGGGGATCGGCGACGAGGCTCGTTCCCAGCTGGTGGAGGTTCCACTCCGCTCGTCCCTCGCACTCCGCTTCCGCTCCGCCTCCCCGGCCCTTCCCCCTCCTCGGGGGCGAGCGGCCCGCGGCGCGCGGCATGACGGGAGTTGTAGTCCCGGCAGGCGGAGGCGGGGGCGGCGGCGGCATGTACACTGAGCCCGCAGGCACCGGCTTCGGTCCGCTCCTTTGGGGATTGGAAGAAGGTATTTTATGGAGGCGGCGTCCTCTGCCTTTCTCTCTGCAGACGCCGGAAAAGGAGCGTGGGCTGCTTACTCTGAGCCTGCAGCAGGGAACCAGCAATCACAAAGCTGTAGGTTTGAGGCAAAAGGACTTAGTAGTGATTAAAAGTGAGCGACAGCCCCGGGGCGCCTGGCTCAGCGGTGGAGCATCCACCTAGGAACCTGGCCGGCTTGTTTGCTCAGCGGATCAATGATTCCCTTGCATCACTGGTGTTTCTGTCCGTCTCCCTTCCTCTCTGAAGTCAATAAAAATATATATATATTTTTAAAGTGAGCTACAGCCGAGACCGGTGTGGCTCAGTGGACTGAGCGTCGGCTTGCGGACTGAAAGGTCCCAGGTTCGATTCCGGTCGATTCCGGTCAAGGGCATGGACCTTGGTTGGGGGCACATCCCCAGTAGGAGGTGTGCAGGAGACAGCTAGTCAATGTTTCTCTCTCATCGATGTTTCTAACTCTCTAGCCCTCTCCCTTCCTCTCTGTAAAAAATCAATAAAATATATTTAAAGTGAGCTACATAGCCCTAACTGGTTTGACTCAGTGGATAGAGCATTGGTCTGCTGAGAGGTCCCAAGTTCGATTCTGGTCACTGGCATGTACCTTGGTTGCAGGCACATCCCTAATAAGGGGTGTGCAGGAGGCAGCTGATCGATGTTTCTCTCTCATAGATGTTTCTAACTCTGTCCCTCTCCCTTCCTCTCTGTAAAAAATCAATAAAATACATTTAAAAAATAAAAAAATTAAGTGAGCTACATATATTGTCCCTGAATGTCCTTAGCCAGTGGAGTAAGGCAAGAAAAGTAAAAAGTGTATTAGGAAGAAACAAAACTGTTATTTTCACAGGGTCCCAGATTGGATTCTGGATAAAGGCACATGCCTGGGTTGTAGGCCTGGGTTGTAGGCCTGATCACCAGTAGGGGGCATGTAGGAGGAAGCCATCAAAGATTCTCTCTCATCACTGAGGTTTCTCTCTCTCTCTCCCTCTCCCTTCCTGTCTGAAATCAATAAAAAAAATAAGTAAAAATCTAAAAAGATACCACGTACAATAGCTTTAAACAAATATCAAATACCTAGGAATAAAGCAAAGAAATGCAATACCTGTATGAAGAAAACATTTTTTGAAACATTGAAGACCTAAACAAATAAGAGATAATAATAGGTTCACAGATTGAAAACATCAATACTGAGAGATGTCTTCTAAATTTACCTGTAAATCCAGTGCAATTCCAAATAAAATCTCAATAGGTGTGTGTGTGACAGAAAAATTTAACGAATCAATTTAAAATTGTATGAAAGAGCAAACACGATCATTAATGAGGGAGAGTAGTAAAAGAAAGAGAAAGAGAAGAAAGACATCAAGCTTTATTATAGAGCCCTAATAATGAAGGCAGTGTGTTAGTGGTTCAAAGATAGACAAATACCGTATACTAATGGAAATGAATAAAGAGTCCAGACGATCTCACCCATACTTGGAAATGTGATTTATGTTGCCATGGTGATGATGCAGAGCAATGTCTAAAGAATGGGTTTCAGTAATTGGTGCTAAGACAAATAGATTTCCATTTGGAAGAAAAAAATTAAAATGATTTTTTAAAATTACACACAAAAATCAATTCCAGGTGGATAAAACTCATAATTTTTTGTTGTTGTTGTTAATCCTCTCCTAAGGATATTTTTCCATTGATTTTTAGAGAGAGTAGAAAGGAGGGTGAGAGAGAGAGAGACATCAATGTGAGAGAGACACATCAATTGGTTGCCTCCCACCTTCACACCAACTAAACCTGGGGATCAAGCTTGCAATGGAAATATGTGCCCTCGAGCAGAAGGGACCCTTCAGCCTGCAGGCTGACACTCTATCCGGTGACCCAAACCATCTAGGGCAATACTCAAATTTAAAAAGCAAAACAATAAAGCTTAGAAGATACAATTGGAGAATATGTTCATGACCTCAAGAGTAGGGGACAGACTTTTAAACTAATCCAAAAAGCACTATATAGTAGAAGAAATGATAAATATGACTATATTAATATTTAAGAGTTACTTTGATCAAATGACACCATTCAAAGAGTTAAAAAGCAAGCCAGAGTTGAATAAAAATTTACAGCAATGCCGAAACTGGTTTGGCTCAGTGGATAGATCATCGGCCTGCGGACTAAAAGGTCCTGGGTTCGATTCCAGTCAAGGGCACATGCCCGTGGTTGTGGGTTCGATCCCCCAGTGTGGGGCATGCAGGAGGCAGCCAATCAATGATTCTCGCTCATCATTGATGTTTCTATCTCTCTCTCCCTCTCCCTTCCTCTCTGAAATCAATAAAAAAGATATTTTTTAAAAAAGAATCACAAACATAAGGAAAGTATTTGAACAGGCACATCACTGAGGAAGAAATCCGAATTGTTGGAAGCTGCCCATTGCCTTCACTAGCAGACAGAGGTGGACAAGGAGTCCGGAAAGCTGGTTAACCTTGAAGGCTCTGGCAAGGGTCAGAGCTCTACACCCACAGGTTTGTTGAGGCAATGGAAGCTGAAGCAACTTCTTTTAGTCTTACGTGAATCTTTGCTGATGGGCTGTCATGGAGCTGTTACTGGAATTGCCTGCCTAATAGCTATGAGTGGACCCCAAACCTGAATAAAAGAGATCGCAAGGCCAGAACAAAGTGGAGTCCTTTCTCTTGAGCTGGGTTCCCACCTGGCCCCCAATATCCCCACATTTATATTTTTTTGTCTAGTCTCTTTCATTTGTGTGCAGCCTCCTCCAGAGCCTGAACCCTGAACTTGAACCCTGACCACCACAGGGGATGTGGGGCGGTACACTACACAAATAACCAGTAAACATTAAAAAGTATCAACCTCGTATGAAAACAGGGAAATTAAAAGGATGGTAAGAAAATACTATGCAACCAACAGAATGGCTAAAATAAAAAAGACAATTACAAGTGTTGACTCAAGAGTGGAGCAATAGGAATTTTTACTTTACCACAGGGAGAGTATATTAATAGAGCAGTGTGAAAATTGTTTGGCCTTATATGCTAACGAGATGGCCGGTGAATGGATTCATGCACCAGTGGGGTCCCTCATCTGGCCTGCACTCTCTCGTAATCCAGGACCCCTCAGGGGATGTCAGACTGCCGGTTTCAGCCTGATTCCTGCAATCGGCAAAAACCAGCAGTCCAACATCCCCCGAGGGATGTAGTAGTGTGCAAAGTGGAGGAGCCTAAGCCAGGGCCAGGTGCCGGTACAGCTCATCCCCCATCCTGCTGTGCCTGCTGTTGCAGCTCCATAAGGTCACTGAACGGCGCTCCTGCTTGGGAGTGCACTGACCATCAGGGGTAGCTCCTATGTTAAGCATCTACCCCCTAGTGGTCAGTGCACATCATAGCGACAATTGCTTGGGTTTTTATACATATAGAAGTTGGACCCAAGCCAAGAGATGTTCCAGCATGTGATTTCCAGGTATATGCCCCAAGAAAGTCACGCTCGCGTGCACCCAGATGTAGGTGCAAGAATGAATGTGGTTGTACCTAAAAATTGTAAACAGCTCAATTTCCTCTATCAACAAAATGGGTAAATTGTGATATAGTTGTATAATGGAATATAACAAAATGAACAAACTATGTACAACAATATAGATGAGTCTTAAAAATCTAATGTTTGTTCCATTTTTAAATTTTTTTATTGATTGGTTTGAGAAAGAGAGAGAGAAACATTGATATGTTATTCCACTTATTTATGCATTCATTGGTTGTTTCTTGTACATGTTCTGATCAGGAATCCAACCCACAACCTTGGCATATTGGGAACAATGCTCTGACCCAGTGGTCGGCAAATGAGCCACATGCGGCTCTTTGACCCCTTGAGTGTGGCTCTTCCACCAAATACCACAGCATGGGCTGGTCTATTTTGAGGAAGTGGTGTTAGAAGAAGTTTAAGTTTAAAAAATTTGGCTCTCGCCGAAACCGGTTTGGCTCAGTAGATAGAGTATCAGGTTCGATTCCAGTCAAGGGCATTTATCCTGGTTGCAGGCACATCCCCAGTGGGTGGCATGCAGGAGGTGGCTGATCGATGTCTCTCTCTCATCGATGTTTCTAACTCTCTATCCCTCTCCCTTCCTCTCTGTAAAAAATCAATAAAATATATATTTTTTAAATTTGGCTTTCAAAAGAAATTTCAATCATTGGACTGTTGATATTTGGCTCTATTGACTAATGAGTTTGCCAACCACTGCTCTAACTTACTGACCTAACCAGCCAGGGCTATTCCATTTTTATAAAGTTCAAAAAACATGAATAAAGAATTCATGCTTAGGTGTTAAAACTGTAAAAAGCAAGGGAACAGTTACCATTATAAGGTTAATGGATACCTCTAAGAAGGAGAGGGGATTGAGATTGGGAAGAAGCAGTGGGTTGGAATTCTACAATTCTCTTATTTCTTGATATGGATAGTGGTTATACTGTTGTGGGCTCCACAATAATTCATTGGGCTGTATATTTATTATTTATACACTTTTCCAGGCATGTGTCATGTTTCCCAATATAAAAACAAAAGAAACATAAGTCTGCACTCTATCCACTGAGCCAAACCAGTTTTGGCTATAATATTTTTATATATTCAGTTAAATGTAGTACATTATTAATTTACTTTTTTTATTTTTCAAATGTGACTATAAGAAAAAATAAAATTGCATATGCAGCTTGCATTGTATTTCCATTGGACAATGCTCCTATAGAGATACTGTATATGAAAAGGAAAAGGTAGGACAGAGCAAGGGCCTTAAATGCCAAACTAAGGAACTTTTACTTAATTTGAGGAGCCATACAAGTTTTTAAGATGAGGAGATGGTTATGCCTTTGTCTATGAGATTCTTTCACTATCTAATATTTATTGATAGTAAGCCAATCTCTTAGATTATAGACACTTTACTATACACTCCTTCCAGAGCCTGGTAGAAGGCACTCAATAACCTTCCTCCCGACATCATACACAAATCTCTGGGCACCGCATATGTTTAATAAATGCTGTTTGCCTCTGATAGAGATCTGCAGGAAATCCCACTGTACTTTACGACTTAGAAACCACTTTTTTAGATGCCATGGACTGTATTGCCATTCTCCTCCCGTCTGTGAAAGAAAGGCCTAGAATCCAAAGAATGTAATCAGCTGTGTAAATAAATTTAATCAGAGCCGAAGCCATTCCTTCCTGGAACCAAAGATAAAAACCCTAGGCAACTAGAACCCGGTCCCAGATAGGAAAGTGCCTTGCCACTAAGAGGGGAAAGGCAGTCTGTAACTGAAAGACAAGGCTGCTGAGAAAAAGAGCCTTTCCAAAGGGTAAGCATGTTGTCTCTGAGGAAAAGTGTTAGAAACTGAGCAGACGAATGAATTGGGATTAGAGTACCTACTTCTACTCTTATTGATGAGACAGAACACGACACCGCTCAAGCCTAAATATATAGTGTTCAGATTCGCTGAGACCCTGAAGAGAACTCCGGACTAAACGTGTGAGGAA
Source organism: Lasiurus borealis (assembly GCA_004026805.1). Lineage (NCBI taxonomy): Eukaryota > Metazoa > Chordata > Mammalia > Chiroptera > Vespertilionidae > Lasiurus > Lasiurus borealis. The sequence goes on along the minus strand of PVJN01003710.1, from coordinate 25,376 downwards.
ATGGTGACTCTTTCCTGTGGGGGGAGGTGGCTCTTGCCTGAAAGTTTAAAACAGGGGAAGAACCAGAGGAAGGAGAGGGGTCGGAAATGAAGGGAGCCCTGGCTGGCCTGGCTCAGTTGATTGGGCATCATCCTGGGTTCTGAGCGGAATTACCTACCAATCAGGGCATATGCCTGGTGTCAGAGCCAGCAGCTACAGCGCCGCACAGCTCTGCTGGTCTGGCTGGCTCTTAGCATCTCTGAGTGGCTGTGAGTCGACGTATTCTTCTCAGTTCTCCCCTTTGACTAGGCCAGGGCTGGTTCCTTCTCAAACCCTGCCCACTAGACTAACTGTTGGGAACTGAAGTCCAAGTTCTTCCTTTATCCTCTGCTCACTAGTAACAGTGCTGGGTCTGAGCCCCTCTGCCTGGGGCTGGATCTTCGAAGACACAGAAGCCATGCGAGGTTGTGGGTATATAAGAATGAGTCTTGCCAGAGCCTGTTTGGCTCAGTGGATATCGCGTCGGCCTATGGACTGAAGGGTCCCAGGTTTGATTCCGATCAAGGGCACGTACCTTGGTTTCGGGCACATCCCCAGTAGGAGGTGTGCAGAAGGCAGCTGATCGATGTTTCTCTCTCATCGATGTTTCTCTCTCTCTCCCTTCCTTTCTGTAAAAAAAAAAAAAAATCAATAAAATATATATTTAAAAAAAATTAGTTTTTATCGCTGAAACCAGTGGCCATATAACCATCAGACAAGAACAGTCCTCACAGCAAAGTCCATACAGGCAGGCAGCCGGACACGGGCTGGTGGACATATATCTTTCCCATAAAGCAGCATCAGCCTCTGTCCCCACAGCTATGATCTGAGCAGCCGCCTCTGCCTCCCAGACTCATCGCCACACATCACAGCGGTACTGAGCTCTCGGGCTCAGCAGCTTCCTCTGTCTCCCCTGCCCAGCTGCTCTCTCTAACAGATTCTTCACACTCCATCCCAGCTGCTCTCTCTTAGCAGACTTACTCCATCCCAGCTGCTCTCTCTAACAGACTTACTCCATCCCAGCTGCTCTAACAGATTCTTCACACTCCATCCTAGCTGCTCTCTCTTAGCAGACTTACTCCATCCCAGCTGCTCTCTCTTAGCAGACTTACTCCATCCCAGCTGCTCTCTCTAGCAGACTTATTCCATCCTAGCTGCTCTCTCTCCACACTCCAACAGACCTCTTTACACTCCAGCCTGCTCCAGCCAACTGGCTGGTCAGTAACCTATTTTTATACCACGTAGACAAAGAAGGCTTCATGCCAATAGTCCTATCAATCACACTGGCTCCTGAGGGGCACAGTGTACCGTGTGTCCTTGCACCCGCTCATGGTCTCTTGTCCTGACTAGGAATCCCAGGCTCAGAGTCCTTGAACATCCGCTCAGGCACATGCGCAGAGCGGCCTTTGGCTCTTCTGCTATATTGATAACAAGGTCTCTGTGCTCCTATTAGCCTTGACCATTGGGGGACCCTCTCATGGTTCCCACACCTGAGTTTTGAGGTAGATTCCAGTGGGGGGGGCATCCGATTGGTGTGATGTACTCTCATATCAATGTTTCTCTCTTCTCCCTCTCTAAAAATCAATAAACTATTCTTAAAAGAAAGAGGGATAAAAAAGAAAGAAGGAAGGAAAGAAGGAAAGGAGGAAGGGAGGGAGGGATGGAGGGAGGAAGGGAAGGAGGGAGGGAAGAAGGGAGGGAAGAAAGGAAGAAAGGAAAGAAAGAAAAAAGAAAGATAGATAGATATGTTTATGTGATTTGCCTGACCCTTTGCAGACAGTTCTATTTTTCCACATAGCGGTCCAATGAATTTGGTCTGGGGGAGTCTGACAGGGAAGGTCCTGGCCTGCCCCTCTTTGGGGTTTGGGAATGTAAGAGGCCTACTAACCACAGGTAAAAGCTCCCAATCAAAGTATGGTCATGGGGGTGTAAAGTACAGCAAAGAGAATGCAGTCAATAATATTCTAATAACTATGTATGGTATCAGAGAGGTATGGGATTTTTCAGGATGATCACTTAGTAAGTTTTATAATGTCTAATCACTGAGGTATACCTCTGAAATTAAGTCAACTGTAATCCTATATCATAAAGAGCTAATATGCTAATTAGACTGGATAGCGGAACTACCTTCCTGAACGACCAGTGGGCAGGGGGCGGGGTCATGGGCCAGGAGGCAGCCAGGGCCAGGAGGTGATCAGGGCTGAGGGCCAAGCTCCTCGCATGAATTTCATGCATCAGGCCTCTAGTTGAAAAATAAAAATTGTCAAAACCGGTTTGGCTCAGTGGATAGAGCATCGGCCTGGGGACTGAAGGGTCCCAGGTTCAATTCCGGTCAAGGGCATGTATCTTGGTTGCAGGCACATCCCCAGTAGGGGGCGTGCAGGAGGCAGCTGATCGATGTCTATCTCTCATCGATGTTTCTAACCTTCTATCCCTCTCCCTCCCTCTCTGAAAAAAATCAGTAAAATATACTTTTTTAAAAAAGAAAAATAAAAATTATTTTTTAAATTAAAAAAAAAGAATTTGATCCAAGAGAGATATTTTAATTCTCTGTCTCTTATGCTGGGAACTCATATCTTGCCAATTCAAATTTAGACCTTTCTTATAGAAACCAGATTTTATTCATTCAAACTCTCAGACATAAATTGGAAAAAGGCAAAGATGAACATTTATATTATCAAGGTCATAATGACCATTATATTTCCTAGCAGATTTAATGAGGTCATGCTCAGTGACATGGATTTCAGCCAAACAGAAGGAACAAACATATATCTTCCTGACTAACTTTGCCTAACCATAAAAATTACCTACATTTTGTTCATTACTATAAGATTGAGAATAATTACAGCATGAAAACTAAATGAAATGATGAATATTATTGCATTCAAAACTCATCACCATACATTTTTCCAGGTAAAGAACTGGATTTAAAAATCAAAGCCTCAAAATATTCTAAATTAGATAAAACTGATTCAATTTTTAATTATTGTATTTGATAAATTCTAAAGATTTAGCCAGTTTCTTTGACTATGTCTTATTTTACCCATTTGTTAAAAAGTGTATAGATGTCTTTCTATTTTTTTTTCTCAAACATGAGAGCTAGTCAATTAAGATGTATAACACTGTGACCGTGAGAAAAGATAATACATAGTGTAGAGTTGTATTAATATTTTGGTCTAAGAAATACCCAACTTTATTGTATTTAATTCTTATAGTCCCAAGAGCTTTGTCTGTCATAGTTCCACTAGCACAGTGGTCGGCAAACTCATTAGTCAACAGAGCCAAATATCTACAGTACAACGATTGAAATTTCTTTTGAGAGCCCAATTTTTTAAACTTAAACTTCTTCTAACGCCACTTCTTCAAAATAGACTTGCCCCGGCCATGGTATTTGTAGAAAAGCCACACTCAAGGGGCCAAAGAGCCACATGTGGCTCATGACCCCGCCGTTTGCCAACCACTGACCTAGCATGTTCTATAAAATGCACACATTCCAATACATCCCCCGTTATACACGACTCAGATCAAATCTTTAGCAGAACAAAGAGATGCAGCCTTGAAACTATAGTCCCTGTCAGAGCCATCTAATCCCACCCACATCCTGTCAACCATCCCTCCCAGATTCCACAAAAAGTGACGGGGGAGGGATTGAAGAGCAAGACTGGCACTAGCTATACTCTCTCATGTCCCGCCTCTCTTCTCCTATGGCTGGTGATGACAGAGCACACACACGCTCAGCTCTCACGCAAATAACTTTATCCATTCAATCACTAAACCAACAAGAGTCTGTGGAGTGCCAACTGCCCAGCTCTATGCCCGGTGCCTGGGAGGACACATGGCAGGCACAAAACAGGCCCATGCTTCATGATTTTATGAGGAGGTGGGGAAAACAAGTCAAACAAGAAAAGCAATTAAAGAGCAGTGTAGACATTACTAACTATGATATCGGTGATAAATATTATAGAAACTCAAGGTGACGTCATGTTAACCATGTACTTAACTCAGACGAGGTGGTGGATAAGTTCAGTCATAAAAGGACATTATTACCTTGGAACCCTATTCTTCTGTTACCGTGATGGTTGGGAACTCATAACCAAAATGTTCTATACAATGTGTAGAAACTATAGGGACTGTGGAGAGAGAAAAAAACATAGCAGCTGATATTTGTATAGTTTTGAAAGCATTTTTTTCTATGTGGAAAAGTAAAGCAAGTGGATGGCAAGTAGCAAGGGAAATGAGGACTGCTTTACAGTACAGGGTGTTCAGAGAAGTTTATCTGTAATGAGTGTCATGAGACACTCTGTATCCCTATAATAAATTTGTCTTGCCTGAAGTCATCTTGATTGAAGGTATCAGTTGGATTTCTTTTTTTTTTTCTTTTTGGTTGGATTTCTTGATTGCAGGCAATTAAAACTGATACATTATCTTAATAAGAAAAATAAGGAAATATGTCAGGGGTGCAATGAATCTATCAGAGACTTTAGAACCCATCTGAGAAGATGAATAGGAATTGAGAATCATCGGAATGTCCAGTGTTTCCACAATTATCTTTTATTTTTTAAATATATTTTTACTGATTCTAGAGAGGAAGGGAGAGGGAAAGAGAGATAGGAGCATCAGTGATAAGAGAAAACCATTGATCAGCTGCCTACTGCATGCCCCACACTGGGGACCGAGCTCAAAGCCTGGGCATGTACCTTGACTAGGAATCAAACCATGACCTCCTGGTTCACAGGCGGGCGCTCAACCATTGAGTCATGTCAGCCAGGACACAGCTATCTATTAAAATAGTCTGGCCAGAACACCTCCACTGCTCCAATGTGACACTGGTAGCCTCTGCAGGTACATCCAATGAATCTTAACCCTTTGTACGCCATAAGCGTCTATAGACGCAATTAAATTCAAAATATTGTGGCGTGTGGGGATGGTTTCCGTTGGGACGTGTGGCAGTTAAGGGTCTCTTTACCTTTGCACCGTTTGCTCCAGACTGACAGCCCAGGTGGGAGAGGCTGAAAGGTCAAGCCTGAGGCCCTCGGCCGGGGCTCCAGCTGCACAGGGGAGGGGAGGAAGGAGCTCCCTTCTGGGCCAACCCAGGGCAGGAACACAGCAGTCGCCCCCAAAGCTGCCATCTAATGACAGTTTTCCCAAGCAGAAAGGCCTTGGACACTCAACTACCAAAAAAAGCACAAATTTCCACTATAGTTTCTGTTTCTTGCAATTAAATCAGCCCTAACACAGCCCCCAGAGGAAGGCTGTAACCTGGGACCACATATGAACACAGAATGAAAAACAATGTCTTAGGATACGACAGTGGTCGGCAAACTCATTAGTCAACAGAGCCAAATGTCAATGATTGAAATTTCTCTTGAGAGCCACATTTTTAAAACCTAAACTTCTTCTAACGCCACTTCTTCAAAATAGACTCACCCAGGCCGTGGTATTTTGTGGAAGAGCCACACCCAAGGGGCCAAAGAGCCGCATGTGGCTCGTGAGCCACAGTTTGCCGACCACTGGGATACATAATGGGCATAAACAGGGGACAGTGTCAGGGTGTTCAAAATCCAAATGTGAGGTGAAGTGCAGAGATTCTTGACTTAAAGTCTATATGGGGAAACAAAACATAAAAAAGAGAAATTTCAAAATAAGAGACAATAAGTCAAAATAAGATAGCATGCAGCAAAAAGAAAAAAGAAAAAAATGTGATTGCTAATGGAAAACAGTTCAATGTAGTGCTTAAAAAGCCTTGCTCCAGAGCTAGATTACCTGCATTTGAGTTGTCTCCATCCCTTACTGGGGGCAAAATCATAGGACCAGTAATTGTTCTGGGCTACAATTCCCTCATTTGTAAAAATGTGGATAATAAACATTCCTACCTTCTAGAATTCCAGCAAAGATCAAACTCAGAGACCTATGTAAAGTGCTTCATACTATACCTGAGCAACACATAATAAGCACTAACACAAGTTAGCTAAATTAATAACTACTGCATCTCTCTACCTTCCTCTCTTCCTAAAAATGTTTTTTAAAAGAATATATTCTCTAGTGAAAATTTAAAAAAATAGATACTGTATTTCACCAATTATAAAATACATTATTATTTTATAAATTACAATGAAAGAAAATCACTTCTAATTAAACTCTGATACAATACTTTTCTATAACTTCGAATTTTTCTATACAATCTCATCCTCATGATTGTTGGTGGTAAAGCACTGCTTAAACTAGTGCTCCCAGTTATTTCTGGGATTTCCTGCCAAGCTACTGATATCCATTCCGTAAGTCATTCAGATCATTAATTATATGTAACACATGTAATCCCAATAGTGCATTTAACTCAGTTGAAGTAATGATAATCTGAACAGCTATGTCCATATTATAGACTAGAAACCCAGTGCACGAATTCACACACCAGTGGGGTCTGGGGTCCCTCAGCCTGGCCTGCAGGATCAGGCTGAAACTGACTCTCCAAGATCCCCTGAGGGGTCCTGGATTGTGAGAGGGTGCAGACCAGGCAGAGGGACCCCACTGGTGCACAATCGGGGCTGGGGAGGGACCACAGGAGAGCTCCAGGGCATGTCTAACCCATCTTGCTCAGTCCCAATCAGCCGGACCTCAGCAGCAAGCTAACCTTGGTGGTCAGTGCACATCATAGTGGGTGGTTGAGCAACCTTAGCATATCATTAGCATATTTTATTTTGATTGAATGGACAACCAGAGAACTGGACACTTTGCATATTAGGCTTTTATTATATAATTACTGCTATGTTGTAATTGCCACCTGGATGATGGTGAATGCACATACATCCTGATTTCAGAGATGATAATACGTGAGTCTTACAATTTATAAAATTCAAAAATACTCGGAAGAAGACAGGAAGAAGCTCAAACTCTATACTTTCATAAGCCAAAAGGACATAAAGAAAATAGCTTTGACAGATGTTTGCAATGAATCATCTTTGTTGCCATAAACTTGTAGAAAACTGTTAAAATTGTTACTATAGTGAATACTAAAAGGAAAGTATTTTCAGAACTGCCAGGCCAAACTGATGTTACAGAGAAGTTTTCTCAGAATCCAAGAACTGTAAGTGTGAAAGGGAACCATATGAAACTTGAATCCATCCATTTGGATGTTCAAAAGCCATCCAGCTTTTTTTTAAAAAACGTATTTTTTATTAATTTCAGAGAAGTGAGAAGGGGAGAGAGATAGAAACATCAAAGATGAGAGAGAATCATTGATCAACTGCCTCCTGCACACCCACTCCTCCCTGCACACCCAATGGCCTGGGGATTGAGCCTGAAACCCAGGCATGTGCCTTGACAGGGAATCAAATTGTGACCTCCTGGTTCATAGGTGGACATTCAATTACTGAGCCACACCAGCTGGCCCATCCAGCTTTTTTAAAAACGTTTTCTTCCGGTTTGAGTAAACTCACAATTTTCAAAGGAGGTTTGTCTCATCTTAGAGAAAATCTGCTTGAATTTCTAATAAATAAATAAATAAATATCTTGCCCTGTCCTGTGTGGCTCAGTTGGTTGTCATCCTGTATACTGAAATATCACCAGTTCCATTCCTGGTCAGCACACTGGAAAAAAAAAGTCTTACTTCCTTGCCACTCACCTCTTTAAGACCATACTTTTCAGAGATCATCATTTTTCATTCCATCTGTGTCTTCTGTTTCCCAAGGTTCATCAATTCTGAGGGCCAACAATTGGAACTAAGCTCAGCAGTGTGGTTCTTCTGCTGATCCTCCTGGGAGTCACTGACGCAGCTGTAATCATCTGGCAACTTGACTGGCGCAGGGCGGTCTAAGACGGCCTCACTCACATGTCTAATGGCTTCCCTAGCTATCCGCTTCAGATCTCTCCAGATGATCTTTTGTCCCCAAGAGGTCCAGGACTATTTTACCAACAACATCAGAACAACAAGAGAGAGAGCAGAAGCCCCACTAAGAACTCCCACAAGGACAGGTTTGCCACATTCTATTGGCCAAAACAAAAAACAGTCCAGCTCAGATTAAAGGAGATAATAAATAGACTCTACTTCTCGTGCAGGGAAGTAGCGAAGTCACAATGCCAAGGGCTATGTATACCAGGAAGTGCTTAGTATGTTATTTGCATTATCTAACTTTCCTCAACAACATATAGAGTAGGCACTGTTACGTCATATTAGATATGTGTATGACTGAGACACTAAACAGGTAGGACTATGTTATAATTGGAAAAAACAACTGTCTTTTCTTTCCTTCACTTTCCACTCAAACCAGTTCTGAAGGGATGAAATCTAGGGCAAGTCCTCAGATTTTTCTGGTCACTCTTAGATAATAAAAAGTCTGCTTTTTAGGCTTCTGAAACAATCCTGGTAATTAAAATGTCCAGTCTCATTTTGCAATCTTTATAGCACTAAATGATTCAGGCAAGAATCATCACTGGATGCTAAACATGGCTGGCAAAAGTTGTATTGTTGTTGTTGTTTTTAAATATATTTCTATTTATTTCAGAGGGAAAGGGAGATGGAAAGAGAAATAGAAATATCAGTGATTAGAGAGAATCACTGATCGGCTGCCTCCTGCATGCCCCCTATTGGGGATCGAGCCCACAACCCAGGCATGTGCCCTGTTAAGAATGAAACCACGACCTCCTAGCTCATAAATCCATACTCAACCACTGAGCAACACCAGCTGGGCAGCTAGTAAAAGTTTGATGAGATAAAGACTTACATTGTCTTGAAATACCTTCTTTCAAAATAGTTATTCATTACAAATGGGAAAATTGCAACTTCATGGTAGAAAAATCTGGAAGATGCCACCTTATCCAAATGATCAAAGCTAACCCGAATAATTATGGGGCAAGTTGACATCATGTACTTTTTGATGTGGTGTACTAAGAACACAGCATCAGTTTCGAGCTATTCCTGGTAAAAATGCTAAATTACAAGACAATCATAAGGAAACATCCCAATAAACTCAAGTTGTTTTTTTTTTCAAAAGAGAAACGTAGCTGTGTAAGATTTTTTGTAAAGTTTTTGCTACCATCTTCTATAATAATAAAAGCATAAAATGCTAATTAGACCAGACATCCTTCCGGACGACCTTCTGGACAAAGCCGGGCTGCAAGGGAAACGCAGTCCCTGGTGTCAGAGGGAAGCTGGTGCCAACAGCCGGGGGAAGGAAGGCGCACTCTTCCATGAATTTCGTGCATCGGGCCTCTGGTTAGTAATAACCATGAAAAATTTATACCAAATAACCGCAGCCAGGGCAACTTCAAAATAAATTGTATTTTTCTGCAAAGACCACAAATTGCTCTTTGTTGAAACCTTCTATTGTTTTGTTTAACTTTTCTAATGCATTTTGTATCTTGTCAAAATCAAAGCCAAATACTTTGACACTCGTGTGTTCAAGAGTGATTTTGTATATATGTTTCATCAAGATGTCCAATGTTTGGGCAGGTCCAGAGTGCTGTTTGTCATGCTGGATTTGTTCCAAAGAATATCATTACTATTGACATGATAAAGGCCAACAAATTTGGGCAAAGTTTATAAGTCACTTCATGAATGTTTCTGGTGTTTTGGCTAAATTAGGGTGTATGCCCTTTATTTTCTCAATACCTTTATCAGGATTTGTCATGTATGGAGGGGGCACAGTCACGATCATACACTACTACTGCCACAAGGTACATTTGTAACAGGATTTACTGGTAGAGCATACACAGTCCGCTAAACTCTTACTACCATCCTATTAAATAAAAACCTCATATGCAAATCGACCAAATGGCAAAAGTCCCATGGAACGACCAGTCACTATGATACGCACTGACCACCAGGGGGCAGATGCTCAATGTAGAAGCTGCCCCCAACCTGCAGGCCTCAGGCCAGCTAAGGGGGATGCCAGCGGGGGCTCCCGATTGCCCCACTGGTCACCTCACAGATCAACCCTGATCGCTGGCCAGGCATAGGGACCCTACCTGTGCACAAATTTTGTGCACCAGGCCTCTAGTAAAACAAGCCTGGCAGTGATGTTTTTAATGCACCTTGGGCAAAGTCCCTGGGGCCTGCCTGAGGCAATGAACTAGACCTGCCATAAACAGCACCCAACGAGAAAGGACTCTGTCCCTTCCCAGTGTTACATACTTATCAACTGGACAAAGAGAGTGTAGGGAAGATCTTGTTTCTTTCATACATATATATATATTTTTTATTGATTTTTTTACAGAGAAGAAGGGAGAGGGACAGACAGAAACATCGATGAGAGAGAGACATCAATCAGCCGCCTTCTGCACGCCCCCTACTGGGGATGCGCCCGCAACCAAGGTACATGCCCTTGACCAGAATCGAACCTGGGACCTTTCAGTCCAAAGGCCACGCTCTATCCACTGAGCCAAACTGGTTTCGGCAAGATCTTGTTTCTTTAAGAAATAAGAATATATCAAGAAATCGCAGGCCTGCCGAAACCAGTTTGGCTCAGTGGATAGAGTGTTGGCCTTTGGACTGAAAGGTCTCAGGTTCGATTCTGGTCAAGGGCATGTACCTTGGTTGCGGGCGCATCCCCAGTCGGGGGCGTGCAGGAGGCGGCTGATCAATGTCTCTCTCTCTTCGATATTTCTGGCTTTCTATCTCTTTCCCTTCCTCTCTGTGAAAAATCAATAAAATATATTTTTTAAAAAAAGAGAGAGAGATCTCAGGCCTGAGAAGAACACTAAGGAATGTGTAAACCTAGGGCTGCGAGGTCTTATACAGAGAGCCTTGGGAATAGCCTTGAAGAATCCCTATCAGCGAGGAACACTGGCATCAGCCGGCAGCCCAGCTGTCCCTCTGCACACAGGCTCAGTCCACTGAGCCAGCTCTCTGCTCAGCTACCAAGTGAGGGAGGGGTAATGTGACCCCAGAGCCACCCAGATTTGTTTCTTGGCAGGCTTGCCTTCAGTCATCTTTTGAACCAATGCTTAATATTGAAAATTGTTTCCTCAGTTCTTCCCTTAAGTCAAAAGCCTGTGCTTTTTTATGACAGGGGTAAGACCATCATGACATTCCTTAGCTTTCCACTTTGTTTTCTTCTGATAGTTCACATATGTACGTGTGTGTTTGTGTACAATTATTCAATATGACCCTGTACTATCTAGTTAAAGTTGATCATGTAAATATTTGTTGTTATTTTATATGGGATTCCTTCTCTCATTTTACTAATTAACTATCTTACATTGAATTTTCCATCCTAGGGAGTGATTAGTATTTATCTGGCCTAAATGTTTCGTTCTTCTAGCTTCAACTTTCAAAATCGTTTATTCTAAACCTGGAAATATCCCACTGTTTTCTGTAAATGTCGTGTGGTTAAAATAACATCACTTTAAGAGTGTTACAATAGCCTGGCCAGTGTGGCTTAGTGGTTGAGTGTCAACCCCTGAAGCAAGAGGTCCACCAGATCAATTCCTGGTCAGGACACATGTTTTTATCTCTGTACTCCTCTCCCTTCCTCTCTTTCTCTCTCTTTCTAAAATCAATAAAAACACATATTTATTTTTAATTGACTATTACAATAATGTCCTATATCAGTGTTTACTTGTGTTGGTAAATGCTACCTACCATTGTTTGCTGTTTATTCAGTTTTTTCCCCAGTTCCAGAAACAGCATGTGTGTTTTTGTGTGTGCCAGTGACATTTCTGTTCTTTTAATCAGGAATCTAAATATTTCCAGTCACAAATACCTTTGTTGGCCAAAGCCGACCTTGAAAACTGGTTAGGAGCTATGTAACAGTTTAACTAAAGACACAGCCTTTAAACTTAAAATACAAAATACAGCAGGATGGAGAGGTCACTGGGGAAGGAAGGGGGGACATCTGTAATACTTTCAACAATAAAGATAACTTTTAAAAAATAAAAAATTAAGCCCGGCTGGTGTGGTTCAGTGGTTGAGTATGGACCTATGAACCAGGAGATCATAGTTTGGTTCCCAGTCAGGGCACATGCCTGGGTTGTGGCCTTCATCTCCAGTGGGGACGTGCAGGAGGCAGCCGATCAATGATTCTCTCATCACTGATGTTTCTATCTCTCTCTCCCCCTTCCTCTCGAATAACAATAAAAATATTTTTTTAAAGAAAATAAAAATTAAATACAATTCCTATTTTTTATCTCATTTAAAAGCATTTTGGTGTGAAATGAATAAATTTTCTGCTAAATGAAAATGTAAATGAAAAATTGTAGTCATTCATTTGAAACAGAAGAATGTAATGGTCACTGTCCAGAATCACAGCTCAGTATACCGTGAATTGCCTCAGGATTTCTCTTGCTCATTCAACCTACTGATTTCATGTATAATTCTCTATTTTAACTGTTTGTGGTCAGTTATGAAATCTTCATTAATAAAAAATGTGAAATTGCTTTAGTAAAGAATGTGAACTTGACCTCTTCAAGCAGAGATTTAAAGAGAATACTTTTGTCCCTAGTTTCATAACAACAATCAATTATTAAATCTCCATTAAATAAAAAAATTTGGCATCTCCTATTTAAGAATCTTATGTGGGTCATTATTAACAAAAACCTGTTTGCTTTCACTACTTAGACTCCCTCGCTTCCAATTTTTTAAAATGTAAGCAGACTGCCTCTTTTGAAGACTTTCTATTTCTTTCATTTTCTGATTTTTTTCTTTTTGAGCTCCACTTTTCTATATCTTTGATGACCTTGATTTGTATTCATTCTCAGTGATCAAAATTAAAAAAGTAGTCTATAATATATTGAGTTTACACAACTTAAATATATTTTCATTTTTAAAGCAAATTAAAATACATGTGAGGTAAAACTGTAAATGAAATTTCATATGCATTTTCAAGTCTTTTGTTCTAAAGTATTCAAAATTATTACATTAGAAAGCAACATATAAGTTACAATTAATGGATATCAGAGTATTCAGTCAAATTGTTTAAATAAAGCTGAATTTCTGAAAATTTAACTAAATACCTTAACATATGTTAACTGTTTATTAAAATAAAACTTCAGCCGAAACCAGTTTGGCTCAGTGGATCCTGAGGACTGAAAGGTCCCAGGTTCGATTTCGGTCAAGGGCATGTACATTGGTTGTGGGCACATCTCCAGTAGGATGTGTGCAGGAGGCGGCTGATCGATGTCTCTCTCTCATCGATGTTTCTGGCTTTCTATACCTTTCCCTTCCTCTCTGTGAAAAATCAATAAAAATATATTTTAAAAAATAAATAAAACTTCATAATTCTAACATTCAATATCCATTTAGTTGCCAATGTAAAGAGTCAGTTTTTCATTTGAAACATGACAGTTAAGTTATATGAATTGTTCATTACTGCAATTGTCCTCAGCTGCCCTGTTTATCTGTTGCAAAGACAGTGTTGCTGTAAGAGTAGCGCAGGCTGGAGCACCACGAGAGAAGCAAGGGACCGGGGACTCAGCGCTCCTGGGAAAGGACACTTTCTTGTGCAAGAATCTTCTGCATTTGCGACATCCGAGAGGAAGAATTTGTCAAGTAATTAATTTGTTTACTCCCTTTCCTAAGCATTTGGTCACTCGAGTGCTCCCTGTCCTCCAATGCCAAGTCCATCTCCAAGGTTGGCAGAGGCGTAACTTACAGGCTTTCACCGCAAGTCTAATTTAGTGCCCACTTTTTAAAGACGCGGGGCAAGATATATAGGTGCATTTCCCTGGAGCCTGAATAGCATTAGTCACAACAGAAGGTAAGTGGGGTGACAGGTGAGGCTGCGCCAGCCCTAAGTACCAAGTCGGTGACCCGGTGGGCATGGGTAGTTTCAGACATGTCCTTCCTGTGTCTCTGTGACGTGGGAAGATTTCTGAAGTGAAGAGTGTAGAGCAGAAGACCCTCTTGCCCAAGTCTAATGTATTGTTGCTTCCTGTTGTTCGCTACAAACAAAGCATAACAACAGTATAATTGTTGTTTCCTTAAGGATCTATAAAGAGCTTCTCTGGGATACATATTCAGGAGTCTAATTGTTGGGTTGCAAAATATAAACCATTCTTAATTTCACTGAGTGTTATTCTCTAGGACAGCAAGGCTACTTTATTCTCCCTCCCTTCTAGAATACACGTTTTCTCTATTTTCCCATGAAAACATGTCACTTTGCAAAATCAAAATTATGTCCTCCTTTCTTTACCTAATTGTCTCACAATTTGAACTTTGCATTTGTCTAGTTTGATGTTAATCCATTAGCTGGATCCTGTAGGCAAAAGTGTCTAACCAGCAACCACTTGATTGAACTAGCATCTGGGTCGTATTTCTGCATCCTTCATTCAATTAATGTTTGTTTATCCGGATCACAGACTTCAGTAAACTGGTAGAAACTCTTCTAGGCATTGATGGCCCAAAGACAAATGGTGCATAATTCCCTTCACTCAAGGACCTTTGAGTCTGGAAGATACCATGAAAAACCTATTTCCAAGCCTTGCAGAAATTAAGATTTATTGTCATTTTATTTCTCTTCCCCTCTCCTTCCCCCTCCCTCTTCCCCTCCTCCTACTCCTCTTCAGAAATCCTTTATCTTGTCAAAAGAAATAAATTTAAGTTAACCTGAAATATTACACGTTCCTGGCAAACTCTGGTTTGGCTCAGAGGATAGAGCATCAGCCTGCAGATTGAAAGGTCCCAGGTTCAATTCCAGTCAAGAGTATGCACCTTGGTTATGGGCACATCCCCAGTAGGGGGCGTGCAGGAGGCAGCTAATTGATGTTTCTAACTCGCTATCCTTCTCTCTTTCTCTCTGTAAAAAAATCAATAAAATATATTTTAACAACAACAAAAAAAAAGCACATACACAATACTGTGAATTTTCCTTTCTTGAATCTTGCCCAGGATCAAGATCAAGTGGAAAAGTGCCACTGCACTTGCAAATATCTGGTTGTGATTTCATGCTCCTTGATTTTCAAAATAACATCTGTTCAACTACTCATTCCAGGCTGTCTGAGTGTGTAGTCTAGATGATCAAAAATTATCTAGATATCTGCCCAATTTATATGCTTAACATTTTCACCCATCCTGGGCTCCAGTTTTTCCTAACCCACTTTTGTTTTACCGTTTTCAGTATGGAGACCATTGCCCTTTACAAAGAAGACAGATTCAAAGAGTTCTGCTTATCCTATCACTTGTTCACATTACACAGTCAGCCCCAAGCATCAGACCTAACTCTTCATCTTTTTCACTCTAAATAGATTTATAAGGCCCTTTTATTTGTCCTTAGCAGATGTGCAATTCTCAACTCATTTGGAGCTTTGGTGTTCTTGATGTCATTTATTTTTACAGATTTATGACACACTCCCTATTTATCCTTAGTCATATTTCCTTATTTTTATTATTGGTACATTTTCTATTAAAATCTGAATGAATCAGAAAATACTTCATACTATTGCACTGGCTTCTTCAAACACCTCTCTCTTTTCTTCTTCAGTGAAGTCATATAAAAATACATAATTAGAATTGAATAATTGAGGGTAACCCAATTCTCTCTCTCATAAAAAATGTATTTTTTATGACTTCAGAGAGGAAGGGAGAGAGGAACAGAAACATAGATGACAGGGAATCAGCGACTGGCTGCCTCCTGCACACCCCCAACTGGGGTCAATCCTCAAGCCTGGAATCCAGGAATGTGCCCTGACTGGGAATCAAACCATGACCTCCTGGATCATAGGCTGTTACTCAAACACTGACCCATACCAGCTGGGCAGTAACCCAATCCTCTTGATCATAATTCATGTAGCAAAGTACAGGGCAAATACATATTAATGAATCATGATAAATGAATGAAAATCTCATTCCATGGTCTATGCTTATCTTTTCTTTAAACCTTTTTTAAAATATATTTTTATTGACTTTAGAGAAGAAGGGAGAAGGATAGAAAGAGAGAAAAATCAATAGAGAGAGAGAATCATTGATTGGCTGCCTCCCACAGGGGATGGAGCCTGCAAGCCGGGCATGTGCCCTGAGAATCAATCCTATGACTTCCTGGTTCATAGGCTGACGCTCAAACAACGAACCATAGTGGCCAGGCTCTTTGAACTTTTTTTTTTTTTGTAATATATTTTATTGATTTTTTACAGAGAGGAAGAGAAAGAGAAAGAAAGTCAGAAACATCGATGAGAGAGAGACATCGATCAGCTGCCTCCTGCACACCTCTTACTGGGGATGTGCCCTCAACCAAGGTGCATGCCCTTGACTGGAATCGAACCTGGGACCTTTCAGTCCGCAAGCCAGCGCTCTATCCACTGAGCCAAACCGGTCTCAACTGAACTTTTTCTAATATGATTTTTTTACAATTTTCAAGATATAGTTGGACATTCTTTTGCTATAAAATTGTATGACTTAAGGAGAGTCACTTTCTCCCTATATTGCTCTCACTTTTACTTCAGGTAATTCCAGTTTTTAAGGCACATGCCTCTTTCTATGTTTATAATTAGTGAAGATATTAACTCAGTGTTATGGAAGCGCCTCAGAAAAACCCTCTTGGGCCTGACACCCCTCACGTCTACATGTAATAATTTTCTCTTTCATGGTGAGCAGGACTCACAGCCAGGGACAACTGCTGTGAGTCCCTGTGCCCTTTTCAAATTGTGACGGTGCTGTTCCTTCTCGGTAGAGAATCTGAAGCATCTTTAAATCCTCTGCTCGCATCCCCGTGGCTTAGAAATTCTATTTGCTTTCGTCCCTGACATAGTTGCCTACAAAAATACACTGAGAGGATCTGTTTTCAGTGTGACCCAAGTAAGAAGAAGAACGTTGTTGTGAGCAAATGTTGCCATAAACTCACAATTTTTAGCCTTGAAAAGATTACAAAAGGAAGACAAGCCCTCTCCCTGCCTCCCTCAGCCTCTGCTGATAAGAGCTCAGCTGTCTCCGTAGGTGCCCATGCTGTGGGCTGTGGACTGTGGGCAAAACCACCTCACAGCAGTTCTGAGCCCAGAACCATGAGGACAATAAAGGAATTCTGCCTCAGCAGAAGCCTGAATGCATGGTGGGTAATGTCTGGATATTGCTATGCTGTTTATTTGCTAAGGAATTAAAGAGACATGAACCCTGTTCATCAGTTGTTGTCCTTTCCATCCTTTTTCTCTATGCCGTTGCAGTAAAAAAAAATCAGGGTGTGTGCCTGTCCAAATGTGGGCAGTCCCCGAAACTCTGCTGTGAATTATTAAGGCAAGCTAGAGTTACTCATTGTTTTAAAACTGTATTTTTTCCATCCTGTATATAACTCTGACATTTTAGATGGGACATGACCTTATTTTGACACCATATAAACCTTGCCATTAAAGACCTGTGCTGTGTATTGTATGATTCCATTTATAAGAAATGCCTAGCACAGGCAAATCCATAGAAAAAGAAAGTAGACTAATGGTTGTTAAGAGGATGGAGGGGAGAATGGGGAGCAATTACTTAATGGTTATGGGGTTTCTTATGATACAAATATCCTGGAAGAGTAATGATGGTCACACAACATTGCAAATATACTAAAACTCACAGAATTGTACACTTTGAAATAGTTTAAATGGTGATTTTTTTTAATGTTATTAAAATTTTAACTTAAAGATTTTTTTAATCCTAGCTGGTTTGGCTCTGTGGATAGAGCGCTGGCCTGTGGATTGAAGGGTCCCAGGTTCAATTCCAGCCAAGGACGTGTGCCTGGGTTGCAGGCTCGATCCCCAGTGGGAGGTGTGCAGGAGGCAGCCAATCAATGATTCTCTCTCATCATTGATGGTTCAATCTTCCTCTCTCTTAATCTGCCTTGTTCTGCTCCAATATCTTAAATTTAGTATTGTCAAATCTAATGGAAATATAAAGCAATAACTTATACATATACTAAAGCTAGAGAAGACTAACGTTAATAAAAGATGAGTTGGCTCTGTCCAGTGTGGCTCAGTTGGCTGGGTGTCCTCCCACGCACCTAAAGGTTGCTGGTTTGATTCCAGGTCAGGGCACATGCCCAGGTTGACAGCTTAATCCCCAGTAGAGGGCAAGCAGGAGCAGCCAATAGGTGTTTTGTTCTTACATGGATGTTTCTCTCTTTCCCTCTCCTTTGTTCCCTTAAAAAATCAGTAAAAAAATACTCTTAAGCCGAGACCGGTTTGGCTCAGTGGATAGAGCTTCAGCCTGCGGACTGAAAGGTCCCGGGTTCGATTCCGATCAGGGGCAGGTACCTTGGTTGCGGGCACACCTCCAATGTGGGGTGTGCAGGAGGCAGCTGATCGATGTCTCTCTCTCATTGATGTTTCTGACTTTCTATCCCTCTCCCTTCCTCTCTGTGAAAAATCAATAAAACATATTTTTTTAAAAAATACTCTTAAAAAGAAAAGTTGACCAAAATAGAGAAGGAGGAGGGGAGGAATAGGAAATGGGAACGTTTGGAGACCCTGCCTCATTTAGAGACTGCAGAACGGGCAAGTCCTGCCTGACCTTGTATCTAGCATGATTGTGCTGCCACCTGGTGGTTGTAAATCGCCAAACCAGGTAGAACATTGATGACTGCCTTCTGGTCCCTATTTTTCCCTCCAAGCTTGCCCTCTTCTGGTTGTAAAGGGTTTGCAAAAATGAACTCTTTGATAAGATTTGAAAGCCCAAGTGAGTCATGGTATTACAATCTACCAGGCTCCCAAATAATGGAGCAACACACCAATGCAGAGAAGTGGCAGAGGCAGAATTTCAGGTGCATCCCATTCGCTCCATCAAATAAATACATTAACACTTTGAAACAGTTTAAATGGTGTTAGACTTTGAGTATATTTCCTGTGTCTAAGCACACACCCAAGAGTTAGGAGAACTGGCTCAGACTTTCCCAAGGCCATTCATTGCATTGATGGCAACCCCCACCCAAGTGTGGGCTCCCACGGTCCAGGGCAGCGCCTTTCGAAGGATGAGAAGGAATCTCCCCTGCCTTGACCTGTGTTTGTGGCACCACGACTCTGAGTCCTAACCAGCACTATAGGGCACCCCCACTCAGAAAGTCATGACTCCTAAGGCAAGTGGTCCCTCTGTCACTGCCTACGTGGCTATCTTTACACCTCACCCCCCGACCCTATGGGATATTGTGGGTCTCACCCCTGGCACATGAAAGCAGAAGATCTAATGGCCTGATTTAAAGGGTCCAAACACCTAAGTGCCAGCATCACCTAAAACAGTGGTTGGCAAACTCATTAGTAAACAGAGCCAAATATCAACAGTGCAACAACTGAAATTTCTTCTGAGAGCCAAATTTTTTAAACGTAAACTTCTTCTAACGCCACTTCTTCAAAATAGACTCGCCCAGGCCGTGGTATTTTGTGGAAGAGCCACACTCAGGGTGCCAAAGAGCCGCATGTGGCTCGCGAGCCGCGGTTTGCCGACCACTGACCTAAAACACCTGAGGAAGTTAGCAAGCTCCTCGCTAGATATAAAACAGCCACAGCAGCAGCCTTGCCCACTGCTCAGTCCAGCGTGCCAGCAGGCCAAAGCATTGCTCTACCCGCTCAGGGCTCCGGGGTCAGCCCCAGGGTCCCGACACCATCGGGCTAGCAGAAGCTGAGCCCGGTCCTAGAGAGGTCTGTTGGGACACCTTGGAGAACGAAACAGCCACACTCCGGGTCCCTGGAACAGACATCCACTGGAAATCGCTGGACACCCAACACTGTCTCACTCATAGAAAGATGTGGACAGGAAGCCCGGAAGGCTAGTCAACAACCTTAATTGCTCTAACCACTCACTGTTTAGTTGAGACATTGTTAGCTGAAGCGGCCTCCACCTCTGATTGTCATGTATTTTTGTTCTTGGAATTTCCTGCCTAAAGGCTAGGGGTGTGTCCCAAAGTCTCAATAAAAGGGAGAGCAAGGCCAGAGCAGAGGGTAGTCTTCCCACTAGAGGAAGGCTCCCGCCTGGCCCCCCCAGTATTCCCAAATTAGTATTTTTCTAGTCTCTTTTCATTTGTGTGCGGCCTGCTCCAGAACCCGAACCCTGAACCACACAGGACATGAAAGGGGTTCCCACAAAATCTTTCTGGTAACAACTCAGAAAGTCAAATCCGTGGAGGTAGAATAGAGAATTAGAAACCGAAACATGAAAATGTTCTCTCTGGAGACTTAAAATATTTTTTAAAAACCTTGTAGAGCAGGAGGGGGGAAAGAGGCCTGGCCCCCCAATATTCCCAAATTAGTACTTTTCTAGTCTCTTTACATTTGGCTGGCTGGTGTTAGGTTTAGAGTGGAGAGGCTAGAGGCCTGGCGCAGGGTGGACCTACAAGGATGGGCTCTACTGCTAACTGAGCAAATCTCAGCGAGCTCCATCGGATCCTCAGGGATGCACCTTGCAAAGGAGCATGCGATACCCACCACTGAGCTTTGTGGGGACTCTATCCACAGTTCGTACAGATTCTGGGTACACTGATAGGCTAACGGTAGGGACGATTTGTGGACAGCAGCTGTACAACCCGGAGATCACCATGAAAACCATAGTACATTGCTTCTACCAAAACACTTGCTTAACTTTGAGTAAGTCCCCCCGGTTACATTAGACATCATTTCGCCTTTAAGGCAAGCCAAGCAACGTATTCTTGTGGAGAGTGGGGACAGTGTTTGGAAGGGTGCAAGCCTTGGACTGATGAGAGGGCACAGTCCTCTCACTGCCACGTGCAAGTCCCAGCGCGGAGGGCAGAGCCCTCCCGGCACAATGACAGCCAACAGCTGTGGTTGTCAGCTGGAACCTATGGTCGGCACATGTGGCCCCACGTGTCTGGGTGATGTGGGCTCGATCGAGCTCAGGTGCATGTAACTGAGTAGGATGGAAACCCATGAAAATGTTGTTAACATCTTACCACGCCCTCACTTTGCCTCACGGCATCTGCTCTAAAATAAAGACACGGCTGGCAGTCTTGGCGCTGTCATTAGCTCTCCATCAGGGGGGACAGTGTCCCTCCCAGACCCAGCTTTCGTTCTCTTGTCTGTCTTTCCTCAATTTTTCACCGCCTCCTCTCCGGGCCACTGCACCTGGCGGAGCCGGAGCGGCCCGTAAGGCGCCCTGGGGCTGAGGGTGCCTTGGCCGGGCTGGCTCGCCACATCTCCTAACCACGCTAACCACAATAAAGCATTTCTTTGCAACAACTGCTTACCCACGGGTAGGGCCCTCTCGGTGCTGTGATCACTGCCCACTGAACTAATTACAACCGTATTCA
The DNA here is from genome assembly GCA_004026805.1 of Lasiurus borealis. Classification (NCBI taxonomy): domain Eukaryota; kingdom Metazoa; phylum Chordata; class Mammalia; order Chiroptera; family Vespertilionidae; genus Lasiurus; species Lasiurus borealis. The sequence goes on along the minus strand of PVJN01003710.1, from coordinate 4,209 downwards.
CACGAACCTCCAATGCAGCCGTGGAAGACTTGCAAGTAAAATTGTGTTGGATCTGTCACCACAAAGGGTCAGACCTAAAACCCTGTCACGCTCCATCCCAGAGTTCTTCCCCCAAAACACCACCAGCCTCAGGCTAAACCAAAATGTTCATCTAGACCCCAGCATAGCCTGTTATAACTTTTCAATAAATATCTAACATCTCAGCGACAGTAGTCTGAAGGGCAATCCTACCATCTAATAAAGAGGGAATATGTTAAATGACCCTCACGTAATTGCAAAGATGGTGGCGCCCATAGCCAATAAGGAGGGAATATACTAACTGACTGCCATGCCCTCAAAGATGGTGGCACCCACAACCAATAAGGAGGGAATATGCTAAGTAACTGCCCAACCTCAAAGATGGTGACTCCCACAGCCAATAAGAGAATATGCTAATTGACTGCCCCAACCTCAAAGATGGTGACTCCCACAGCCAATAAGGAGGGAATATGCTAAGTGACTGCCCCAACCTCAAAGATGGTGGCACCCACAGCCAATAAGGAGAGAATATGCTAATTGACTGCCCCAACCTCAAAAATGGTAGCTCCCACAGCCAATAAGGAGGGAATATGCTAAGTGACTGCCCCAACCTCAAAGATGGAGACTCCAACAGCCAATAAGGAGAGAATATGCTAATTGACTGACCCAAGCTCAAAGATGATGGCTCCCACAGCCAATAAGGCGGGAATATGCTAATTTCTGCCCTGCTCTCAAAGATGGCGGCACCCACAGCCACAAGATGGTGGTGCCCAGTGCCCTCAGACCCACCGGGGCAGCAGGCACATGGCAAGGCCAGGCCTGGCCACTCTGTGCGCCTGCCTTTGGAGTCCCCCAGTCCCCTCAGTCCCCCAGCCACCCAGGACTGGCCCAATGTGCAGGCAACCCTCGGATGGTAGCTGCCCAGCTGCCCAGGACTGGCTGAGAATTGTGCTGCCGGCTGTGGCAGCAGCAGAGGTGTGAAGGGGCGTCGCCTCCCACCCCTGAGGCTCGTGGACTGTGAAAGGGGGTGGGCCAGGCAGAGGGACCCCTTTTCATGCACTGGGCCTCTAGTCTATACAATAAAAGACTAATATGCAAATTGTCCTCTTGACCAGGAATTCAACAGGGAGTTCAATCAGGGGGTAGGGCTGGCCAACTGCCCACAACCCCTCCCCTAACTAGCCCCACCCAATCAGTCTGGGGCAGGCTGGCGGGCACCACCCATGTGCAAATTCATGCACAGAGCCTCTAGTAATTATTTAAATGAACAAGTTGTATCTTTCCTCTTATTTTGCAATCATTTTGAAATCTATAAAAATACAGTGGTACCTTGAGATACGAGTGCCCTAACATATGAGATTTTTGAGAAAAGAGCCATCGAGCAAGCGATTTTTGCTTTGAAATACAAGCAACATTTGAGATAGGAGTAATCACGACTCAAGCGTCTCATAGTTTCCCACACCTCAAGGTTACGAAATGAATTAAACTCGTATCTCGAGGTACCACTGTATATATATTTTTTAAATAAAGGCTATCAACTATATTGGAACACAAAAAGCTGGCCCTCACCCTGTATGCATACTCCCTGCCCCATAATGATAAATCACATCTCATTCAAATTCTATTGTGGATCTGACTCAAGAAACCAGGAGGCGTGTGCATGGCTCTGCCCAGTCTGTGAGCTATCTATCCAGGGAGAGGATCCCTATTACTACACAGTTACATTACGTACCTTCAGATAAGATGCAGTGAGAAGACTACATCACTTCTGTGACATTCTTGCCCAAGTGCATAACCTGAATTTAATCAGGAGAAAACATTACACAAACTCAAATTACATATGTCTACAAAACAATTGGCCAGTGCTCTTCAAAAGTTTCAAGGCCATAAAAGACAAAGACTGAAGATGAAAGACAATAACTGAGGAATTATCCAGATTAAAGAGAGACAACTATTAAATGCAATGCGTAATCCTGAATTGGATCCTAGCCCAGAAAAGGGATAGTAGTGGAACAATTTATGAAATTTTAATAAAGTCAGCAGATTGGTTACTAGTGTGTCAGTTTTCTGTTCTTGATGGTTATGCTGTGAAAATGTAAGATATTAATACTTGGGGGAGCAGGGTGAAGAAATTTCTTTGTACTACTTTAAAACCTTATATTTAATAAGCTCAAAATGATTGCAAAATCAAGAGGAAAAATAGAACTTGTCTATTTAAATAATTATTGTCCTTCAAACTATGTACTGTCTCTGAGATGTTAGCTATTTATTTTAAAGTTATAACAGCTTTTACCTTCCTTTTTTCAAATACAAGCAGGAGTTTATTTAGAAAGTCACCGAGGTAGAAAAAGTATCAATTCAATTTGGAGGATCACAATACTTCATAGAAGGTGCTGTGTAGTTATTATTGCATCATATGAAGAGGTGTATCATGTCTGATTGCCGCTTTTAATGGTGTTAGGAGGTTCAAATGGTATCAGCTGATTTCCCTCATAAATTCCAACAGCTTTTTAAAAGGCAAATGTTATATAGTATTTAGCTTTATCAATAGAGGTTTTGAAATCTTGAAATCTTGCCAAAGGGTAGCAATCTTCATAATGTTTAGTGAAATTTCCTAACACAGAACTGTTGTTGGAAGTCCATGTCAAAAAGTGTTATGGAAAAAATAGTTTTATAAGGAGATTAACCTCAAAAATTGCAAAATACAAATAAAGCTCAGTCACAAGAAATTATTACCATGATTGGGAATCAAGTATGTAGACAAGTTTGGGAGATCTTGGTGATGAAGCTGTAAGAAAATATTTAAAATCACAGTTTAGTAGGGGGCCTGGCCAGGTAGCTTGTTTGGTTGGAACTTTCGACCCCATGTGTCAAGGCTGTGGGTTCCATCACCTATCAAGGCACATGCATGAAGCAAACAATGAATGCATAAATGGGTGGAACGACACGTCAGTGCTTCTCTCTCTCTCTCTCTCTCTCTCTCTCATAATATAAACACCTGGAACCAGACAGTTAATCGGGCTTTTGTTCTTTTTGAGGGAAGAGATTGAAATAGATGATACACAAAAAGACTATTTTTAATTCCTATAAGATTGGACTTTTAAAAATGTCATCTGGCTGAGACCGGCTTGGCTCAGTGGATAGAGTGTTGGCCTTCGGACTGAAAGGTCCCGGGTTCGATTCCGGTCAAGGGCATGTACCTTGCTTGCGGGCACATCCCCAGTAGGGGGCGTGCAGGAGGCAGCTGATCGATGTCTCTCTATCATCGATGTTTCTAACTATGTATCTCTCTCCCTTCCTCTCTGTAAAAAATCAATAAAATATATTTTTTAAAAATGTCACCCGGATGATAGCTATAAATGAGTAAAATTGCTCATTTTTTAGGATCGAGTATTGCTTGTCCCACAGCAAACTTTTGAAAGTCATTTGGTGGCAGTTGTAAGCCATTAGGCAGTTCTTGGAAGGAACTGTGCTCTCCATTCACGTTTCCTGCGATTATTTAGTACAAAGCACAAATGTGGAAGGTTAATCGTGCTGGAAACATCCGCAAATAAATGCATCTACTCATTACAGACGCTCCAGTTTTGTTTTTTTTCTGTGCCACCCGAATGCACTGGGGAAACGTGTATAAAAGGGCTCCGGCCAGTAAAAGCTCACCCGGCGACTGAAACATCTTCAAAAGGACTGACTGACGCAGGAGAACGGACTCTCAAGCCTGGAGGGCGGGGCGGGGAACCAGGTTTCCAAGGCGCCCGGGTTCGGAGGACGCGCCACCTTTTCCCGCGAGGACCGCGGGCTCGGGAAGCCTTAGCTCGGGGGGAGGAGGGCGGGGCTTCGCGACGTCACGCACGCCGCGCCCCGCCCCCTGACGCTGCGCGCTGGGGCGGCCGGCGGGTTTCCGGCGGCGCCGGCGCCATCTTGTCGGAACCTGCGGCCGAGTGGGAGCGGAGCGGAGCGGGGCGGCCGTTGTTGCCGACTCTTCCCTTCTCCCGCCCCCCCCCGCGCTCCGGTCGGCGGGTTAGTCGGGCCTTCGGTCCTCGAGGCGGCACTTGTCTCTTTGTTTAGCTCTGGGGGAGCGCCTGGCCGACATGAGTGATGTAGAGGAGAACAACTTCGAGGGCAGAGTGAGTACAAAGCCGCGGGAGCCGTCTTCGGCGACGGCCCGGTGCTCGGGGCTCCACGCCGGGGGAG